>JBBYHO010173736.1:0-34156 GCA_038382025.1 Adansonia gregorii | reverse complement strand
TATATATATATATATATATATATATATATATGGTTCCACAAGTTATTGATTTAATTATAATAATGGTACCTGAATAAAATCAAATTGAATGTTTTTTAAAATAAATAATATGTCAATATTTTATATTTTTTAAAAAATATTTTCTTTATCAAATTTAATTTTAATTGTTGCCAATTTTTAATAATTTGATTTTTTTGTAAAATCTAAAAGATAAATATAACCTAAAACAAAACAATTTTATTGTTTGGACTGAACTTAAGGTTTGAAAACATTTGGGCTATAGTTAAGCCCAACAGAATAAGTAAAAACCCTAATTTTTTTTGGAGCTGTTCTATTTTTTTCCTGATGCCGCTCAATTCTCTTCTTCGTCTTCGTCTGCCTTCATCGTGTGTCGTACCGCATGGTGCTCTCTCCATCACGCCATCGTCCAGCATTTCTCTATCCAACGGCAAGCAATTTTCTTAGTGTTTCATTTTTTCTTCTTTTTGGAGCAAATTTCTGGATTACACTGTTCTTTTTGACAAACACCCAAGTTTTAAAAAGCGGTTTATTTAGGTCTTAAGACCTAAGTCAAAACTTTCCATGTCACATGTGTAGCTAAATCCATTGTGAAAATGATCGCAAGCAACACAAAATGCAAAGTAATTACCCCTTCTGAGTGTAAGCCAGTACTTATGAATTGGATGTTGTTTTACTCTTGGCAACTCAGCCGAATGTTTATGGAGAAAGAATCTACATTGCTCACAGCTGTAAAAAGGAAATGAGATATCCTTCGTACACCCATCACAAATGTTATCATCTTTGACCTCACCAACAGAAGTCAAAGTTAAATTACGTTCATGATAGTCATACTTGATCTGTATCGCAACTATAACGTCTCCAATACTCTTCTTTTTGATAACATCAGTGATCAAATTCATATATTCATCGAGTGTCTCACCTTTATCTTCTAACATGAATGCTCCATCCCAACATACTGCATCTATTATGCATTTCACATGAGCAATATAATTGCAACCAGAGGCAGAACAATGGTAGTTTCCATACTCTACATTCATTTCATAGTGACAAATTCTACATTCCCACATTTCATATTAACCTTTTTAAAGAAAATAGGTATGGGTAATTCTATGACGATGATGTGTTATTCTGATTTCTTGTGGCAACGAAATGCAATTCTTATTAACGACTAGATCAAATATAGTACATATATAAGGAGCACAATCATCATCAGTGCCACAAAAATTACAGACGAATGAGATGCATATTGATAGAAGAATCCATGGATGTTCATGACTAGCAGCTTGTATCATGGGTGGAAGTGAAACATAACGTGAAATTATGAATGGTATAACATGTTTGGTTTTTTCTTTTAATCTACTGCAATAGAAATTATAAATAATGGTTCTTATTTATTTGACATTTTTTCCTTCAGAATTTGCAGGTGGATGTTGACTCTGATACTTCGAATCTCTTAAGTGTTTTATGATTGTGCCTGCCACGCAAATTTCTTGGGGAGGAAGGAGATCAGCCATAGTGACGTGGGTTAAGAAGAAGATATGGCCTGGTATATACACCGTTACTATCGTCGAGGATACTGAACGCATCTTGACTTCTGAAACTAAAGTTGCCTTGGGTTATTTGAACTCTTTGATGGTATGATTTACTTTTCGCTCCTTGTATCTCTGTAGTGTGTTATAGTTTTATTAGATTACTGTGACTTGAGGTTCAGTCAACATCTTCTGATTGTGATTCAAAGTTTTAAGTCATATAAAGTTACTGCGTTTGATTCTCTGTATTGTCATACTGTGGTCTTACTTAAAAAGGAGGCTGAAAAGATAAGCCACTTTGGTTAGTTCCAAGACAAATGCAGTATCGGTTGGAATCTTGATCTAGCTTGCTTACGGGGCTTCTATATTCATTTTTTTCATCTTGCAGATGGTCAGTTTGTCAAGACGGAAATATTTGAGTTCGTATTTTGCAACAAGCTTCCTTTGATTACAATATTTACTAGGGAAAGTGCTCCTTCAATTTTTAAAAGCTTTATTAATAAACAGTTATGAAATTTTGAATTTCTGCTTCCTTGGGAGCCTATGAACAATGCATTTCGTGAATTGAGTTTTTTTTTTTTTTTTTACATTTCTACAATTATCTTATTGCCAATTGATCATTTTTTTTTCATTTTTTTGTGATATGTAAATTTTGCTTTTAGAATATTTATTGAACAATTGATTAAAATTTTTGGTCATTTAGGTTTATTTCTTGTTCTTTGAAACAAAATGGTAAGCTTCTTGATGTATGACCTTATGTGTCGATAATAAATGTTCTTATTTTTTCCATATTTGTCTAATATTCATACTTGTCAGTATAAACATAAAGGTCAGCAGCGTGGTGGAATTTCACAAAGAAGGTAGGCTTCTTCCTCTTTTCCGTCCCCATCCTTATCTGCTTTCTTTTCATCAACCTCAACAACTATACACTGGTGGACAACATAAACATGCACCTTTCCTCTAACCCTGAACAACATATTAGGGGACAACTTGGACACATGCGAACTAAATCTACCTCAATTCCATCTCCTTGAGTTCCACCTCTTTTAGTTCCACCTTCTTTAGTGCAACATTCAAATGATGAGGGAAACACAGGCGAAGAAGATAGTCGACCCACGATATGCCCATATGATGATTCATAAGTACTTTATTTTTTAATTAAGGGTAATATAGTGATTTTTCTATTTGTAGATTCACGGATGCTGCGTATGTTGTAAGGCAACTTAATAAAATAGTCGATAATCATTAGGGGGTAAAGGATCAGTTATTCTAGCATTCCAAAAGTAGTTTAGGGTTTATGATGGAATGAGTTTTAGGTAAATTTTGCCTTCTTATTTTCTCACAAACTAAGTTCAATACAAATAAAGTTAATTATTTTTCCATTGATTGCAATGGAATTTTAGATGGCATGAAATAGATGATAATGAAGTAAAAAGAATTTTTAAGAATAAAGTAGATGAGCACATATGAAATGTTTTGAATAAAGCAAAAGTCAACAAAAGCTGGATTTTATTATAGATGAGAATTGGACCAAAATTAAAAAAATTTGAGAAACTAAAAAGAGCAAGCAAAGAAGTGAACAGAATAAGAAGAATAAAGCTTTAAATTTGGCCAAGGGTCTACCATATATGCTGGGGGCTTTGTCAATATCACTGAACATAGTAAAAGAATGGTAAGTGTGTTAAACACTATCAGTTAATTCAACTCAATTACATATTTATGTTTATATTTTATAGGCAGCTGAATTGGGGACTGAACCTACATATATGATTACATTTAAATGCACATTTCAAAAAAAGATAAGATATAAGGTACATAACATGATGCTTTAAACCTTATGGAAAAAATTCCATAATTGTTTTTAATATTTATAGTATTTACATATATAAAGTTATTTTATTTTCATCTATATTGTTAATGTAGACAAATATGATGAACTTTTAATGACTCATTCTAGTGGTGATGATGGTGTTGCTTCGTTTAAGCCATTAGTTGATAGTATGGCATTGTTGGTAGAGGCATTGGTGGGATCAAAAGAGGAAAAATATTTGGAATGAGATCCTTGTCAAGGGTATACACAACAAAGGCTACTTTAACTCCATTCACCAATGTAGCTGTTTCAAGAAAGACACAACTTAAGGATCAAATGACCCAAGAATTAAGCCAACTAAAAAAAATCTACTTTTACATAAAGAAAGAGAAATAAAAAAAGTCAAATACCAATATGAATCACTAAAGTTATAAAAAGATGAAGAAATCAGAGAGGCAAATGAACGATATAAATCTCTATATTCTCAAACAGAAAACATCTCAATCTCAATAACAATCGGGTCCTCTTTTCCTACCTCCTACTCATCAATTAAGTGGTGGGCACAATGATAAGCAACACAATGATGATGAGATTAGTGATGAGGATTAAATAGTTTTATTAATTAAATAGCATATTTGAAGGCTTTAATGTGAGATTTTCATTATTAATGGATACCTTATTTGGCAGTTTGAATGTTCTAATTAAAGGTATTTTGTTTTTTGATATTATTATAATATTTTAATATTATCAAGTGCTTAATCAATGCTAAATATAAATTTTACAAATTAATTTTTTTCAATTAGATTTTAAAATTTTGAAACATAAAAGAAATTATATCATTATACGTGCACAAATTAATAAATATTTGTTATAATATTCATCCCTAAATAGTGGTCGTTCCAAAATTTGTTGCTAAAAACATATCACAAATATATTCATCAATTAATAAAAATTCATGGCTAAGTTTATCCCTAATCAACAAGTTTATCCGTAATCAACAACCTTCACAAAATTCATTGCTAAAATTTTACCCCAAAATTTGTCGCTAATTTCGTTTCTAATTAGCCATATATTTTTTCATCACTAAACAGCAACAATTTTTGCAATGAATAAATTCATCGTTCATTTGTGAAGAATAATAATTACTAACGTAATTTGTGGTGAAATATTTTTTGCTAATTTGCAATTAACTTTTTCCACAAAATATGTTCCTGGGAAATTAGCAACGAATTTTATGGCAAAAATCTTTGTCGCTAGTTGATGAAAATTAAATTTTTCATTGCTAAATTTTGTACAGCTAATTTGGCCACAAAAATTTTTTGCCATAAGTTTCTTTATAAATAATTTTAGCCATGAATTGTATTAGCATTTTCATGGTAAATTTCGTGGCTAAAATCCCCTTTTATGTAGTGGAAGTTTTGTTTAATTTGACTTTTAAAAGTAGTATATCGTACCTGAAGAATGTTAGTTGTTGTATGAATGATACATGAGGATGCAAATGCATCTTAACTGTTGCAAAAATGATGATTTTAAAATCTAATTTGCTAATCGATTGTTTACCCTTTTAGATTTCTGATCTTCTATGAGTTTAATAGGGTGGCTTCTTGCCCCAGGGTTTATCAATCTCACCTTAGATTTCCAAAATGTTAACACTATTTTTGGAAAGTAAGGGTGATCTATGATTGTAGATGGATGGACCTGAGCTTAGATGACTTATGTTTGGGAACTTTTTTTTATGTTAAGTTTACTGGCAGGTATGGAGGATTCCTCTTTGCCAATTATGATTCAAATGGTGTCTTTAACGGTCTGAGTGGACTATTTTGAACTCCAATTGTTAGGATGACAATTGGAAAAGAATTTTGGCCTATATATTTAGGTTAAGGTTTACTAGGGAGAGGCTTTAAGCATGTTTTTAGGATAAGGGCTCCAAGAGCAAGACTAACTGTGGCCCTAAGGTTCATTCTTAGTCTTTAGACATGAAACAAAGTTCTTGCAAAGTTTCATTTTCCCAAATAATGCTAGGAAATCCTATTATTAGTTTCGTTCATTTATTAAGCATTATCAGTTAAATGATAAACACGATGCAACATGGGATGCATGAATTAAAAAAAAAAACCTTGTAAAAAAATTAAGTGATTGTATTTCATTCAAAAAAAAAGAAGGTACAAGTTATGATAATGTACAAGGCCACAAAAGATTTTTAGGATACAAAAGAGTTTAAAGGGGTTTTCCAGATCATTTAGCCCTTGATGCTAATGACATTAGTCTTCCACTAAGTGTTTTTGGAAATCGTTCTTAAGTAGTTAATCCTTTTTCTGTTGCCTAACTCATAGTAAGATTCTTTAAAATTTCCCTATAGTAGGATGGAGGCCTCGAGGTTAGGTAGTTTCCATTTTTTCAGGTGCAAGTAAAGATGAGATTTGGTAGAGTAGGTGGGCATAGAATAGGTGAGCAAGCTTATGATTTGGTGTTTTGCTGAAGGTTGTGTGTAGATTAAATTAATACCGGACTAGGCTAGTGTTAGTTTGTGCTTGATTTGGTTTGAGTGAGGAAAGCCTAGTCACTAAAGTTGCCCTTTCAGGTTTTCAACCTAAGTCGGCTTGCTTTCCTTGTAGGTCTTCATTTTTTTTCTTTTTTTTTTAAATGAAACCAAAAAGATAATAGGACCTTTTTTTTTTTGGCTTTTTATCCTAGAACCATTTCAAGCATAGTGTTTCTTAATGGAATCAGAATTCATGAGATTGGGTAAATTGTTGCCATCTATCTTGGTTAAAATTAGGACTCCTCTGAAAAATACATGCTTTACTACGTATGGACCTTCCTTATTCAGAGTCCATTTTCTTTGAGCATCTTTATGGATCGAGAAGATTTGTTTGAGTACTTGGTCACTTTCTCCGAACTAACAAAGATGGACTCTTTTGCTATAAGCTCTCATTATGCATCTTTAATACATCTGCCTATGATAGATAGCTTTAATTCATTTCTTTTCGATGAGCTTGAAATGTTCATATTAGTTCTTGACCCATTTAACCTTTTCGTTGTGATTCCATCAAGACTCTAAGTGAAGTGATTTCGACCTCAATAGGTAGGATAGCCTCTATGCCATAGACTAAGAAGAATGAGGTAGCACTCGTAAAAGTTTGTACAACTATGCAATAAGCATGTGACATAAAAGGCAATTTTGCATACCAATCTTTGTATGTCTTAGCCATCTTTTCGATTATCTTCGTAATATTCTTGTTAGGTGCTTCAACCACTCCTTTCATTTTTGAATGGTTTGGGATAAAATTTTAATGTTGAATCTTGAACAAAAAGCAGACTGCTTGCATCATTTTGTTTTTCAAGTTGCGTGCATTATCAGTAATGATTTGCATGAGAAGGCCATATCTACAAATGATATCCCCTTTCACAAATTTGCATATAATAGATTTGGTGACATTAGGGTGAAATAATCAATAGTGACTAGAATGAAGCAATGCCCATTAAAAGCCTTAGGGGTAATCGGTCCAATCATATCCATGCCCTACATAGAAAAAGGCTAAGAGCTACCATAACATATAGCGGTGTAGGTGGGACATGGATTTTGTTCACGTAGATTTAGCATTTATGGCATTTTCAAGCATTGCCAATATAATTTTTTTTAAGAGTCAACCAATAGTTACCTGATCACATAATTTGTTTTGTCATTCGATGTCCGTTAGCATACGTATTGCAAATTCTTCCATGGACTTCCCGAATAATTCTTTTGGCTTTAGAAGCATCTTAGCATTGGAGTAGTATCTGATCCTAACTTTTCTTGTACAAAACTCCAACATAGAAAACAAAGCTTGCAGTAATCTTCAAATGATTCTCTTGGTAGTTTTGGTAGTGTACTTTAGGTATTGCTAATCTTGGATGTATTGAAAAATGTCATGATACCATGGCAAATCGTCTTTCTCTTTTTTTGACATTCTGACAATACATTAGAGTTGTATAGATGCTCATCTGAACAAAAGCAACATCCAATTCTCGATTAATTTTGAACACGGCTGACAAAATGGCTAAGGCGTCAGCATTTAGTTCTCTTCTCAAGTTCAAAGATGAAAGCTAATTTCATATAATTCTTTTTTGAGTTTTTATATTAAATTCCCATAATGGATCAATTTAGCATCAAGCGTTTTGCCATTATCCTTTCAATTAGTAGATGACGAGGGCTGAATCTCTAAATACTTATGAAGTTTGAATACCTTTTTCGATGGCAGCTTGGAGTCCTATGACACAGGCTTTGTATTTACTGTATTATTGGTGCAGTTAAAATTCAATCGCACGGCAAAAGGGTAGTAGCTCCCTAGGTGAGATAAGAATTCCTTGATTCCGTGTCCCAATGCATTCGAAGCTCTACCAAAATGCATTTTGCAAGATGGACTGTAACAGGCTGTGGTGTTGACCTCGGATATGCACATTAAATCTTCATCAGAAAGTTTGAAATCCAAAGGTTAATAGTTATTTATTGCTTGGCTTGCCTAGAAGTTTGCCATTGCACTACCCTTGATGGCTTTTTGGTTTACATACACAATGTCATATTCATAGTGCAAGACTTACCACATGGCTAACCTTCCTGACAAAAATAGGCGGCACACAAATATTTAATAGGATTAAGTTTGGCAATTAACCATGCGGTATGATACGGCATATGTTGTCTTAATGTGGGAGCTGTCCAAGCCAGAGCATAACATAGCTTCTCTATGAATGAATAGTTATTTTCGTATTCCATGAACTTCTTGCTCAAATAATATATAGCATGCTCTTTCTTTCCTGACTTGTCATATTGGCCAAGCATGCAGCTCATTTGACTTGTCAAAAATAGATAAATACAGTATTAAAGTTTGAATGGGCATTTTTGGCACTTGTACCAAACGATTTGAAAGGTATTGTTTGAGCTTATCGAAGGCTTCTTGGCATTTTTCACTCCATTCTCCAAGATTTTTCTTTCAAAGTAGCTAAAAGATTAGATCGCACTTGTCGATTAGCTAAATATGAATCAAGCTATGTAGTTTAACCTTCCTAAGAAACCCTTCGCTTTCTTTTGAGTTTGAGGTGGTGGAAGGTTCTGAATGGGCTTGACCTTTTTAGGATCGACTTTAATCCCTTTTTCACTTACAACGAAGCCTAATGTTCTAGATGTAATACCAAATATGGACTTGGCGAGATTTAACTTAAGCTAGTATTTTCAAAACCATTTAAAGAGTTTTCGTAAGTCAGCCATGTGTTCAATCTCCTTTGGCGATTTGGTGATCATATCATCCACATAGACCTTTATTTCCTTATGTGTGAGGTCATGGAATAATGTTACCATCTCTCTTTGATAAGTTGCCCAAGCATTTTTAAGCTCGAATGGCATTAATTTATAGCAAAAAGTGCCCATATGGTTACGAAGGTGATCTTTTCCATGTCCTTAGCTACTATTTTAATTTGGTTATAACTTGAAAATCCATCCACGAGGGAAAATAGTGCAGTTTTTGGCTGTGTTATCGACTAAAGTACTGATATAGAGCAAAAAAAAAATTATCTTTCGGACTAGCTCGATTCAGATCCCTCTAATCTACAAACATACACACTTTACCATCTGTTTTAAAAAGTAGGATTATATTGGCTACCCATTTAGGGTATTTGGCTACTTCAAGAATCTTGCCTCAAATTGCTTTTTCATCTCCTCTTTGATCTTTAGAAGTATTTTAGGTTTCATCTTTCTAAGCTTTCTTGTATATGTTTACACTCAGGTTTAAAGGGAAATTTATCGACCATAATACTAGTGTCTAATCCAGGCATGTTTTAGTAAGACTAAATAAACACATCCTGATATTCTTGAAGGAAACTTATCAGTTCAATTTGGATTGATAGGCTTACGGGGTTTGTTCTAAGGTTTATGGTTTTAGTGGGTTCTTCAAAGGCAATATCTATTTTCCTTTTAGTTCAATTAGCCTCAACAGATCTGAAGGTACGAGATTCTCTTTAGAACGTTTCAACCTCGACCTCATTGGTGCTGATTGGTTACTCGAAATCAATATTTGGAGTCTTAGTATAAATATTCATGTAACCTTCATCATGGTACTTAAAAAAACAAAAAAAAAACAAGATAGCGAAAAAAGTATGTAGAGAAAGGTCTAATGGTTGGCAAGAACTATGAAAATGGAAAAAAAAAAAAGATAAAATGCATAATACTTAGTCATTTTCATTGATAATACTTAATAAAAGGATGCCTACACAAAAGATCTTACTATGCTTTTAGGCAAAAGCATGTAGGTTTAGTTCATAGCATTACTTTGAAATAGACTTGAACAGTTCGAGAATCTTGGTTTTAGTCCAAACACTTGGAACAAACCTTGGAAGACGTATACCAATCTTTTGATTTAGTGCTGATGTCACTAGTTCAAAAATTACATTTATAAATAGTTCCCCGAATACCTTGTTTAGTATGAGCTTAACATTGGTAGAGCCAACATTCAGATGTCTTCTTAGAAAAAACTTTCTTGAAATGGTGGAAACATTGTTATTTCATATCCCATGTCTTGTCCCAATAGATTGGACATCATTTTCTCATGGTTCTTTTAAGCTTATTTTTTTCTGTAGCACACTAAGCTTATATCCTAACCCTCTTCTATCGATCTAATTGACAATTTTCAAGGCTCTGGCAATCCCTGAGAGGTGTTTTTCGAGTTTCTTTTTAGCCCAAGCAATTTGACAATGATCTGGTTAAAAATATTCAAGGCTTTAACAATCCCTTAGAGGTATTTTTTTAGTCCCTTTTTACCCTAAGCACCTTTGCCAATGGTTAACTTTAGACCTATTTGAGTGTTGTTCGATAAATAAGGAAAATGTGTCAGTATCCCTTTGTTGACATAAGTTCCATTAACAAACTCGAAGGATTGAAATAAGGGTTCTAAGATATCTTCATCAGGTTCGATATCTGAGTTAGATGGCTTACCTCGAAAAGGTCAACATTTGCTATTTGCTAACTTAGTTCTCTAGTGATTAAGATTTGGCTTTCGTATTTCCAAAAAATGGCCTTATCTTCTTTATAAGGAAAAGGAGATAGAAGTTGAATGATCATCTTTAAATTTGGCTGAACAGGGGTAACTTTGACTTTCAGTCGGTTGTTGAATAAGATCAATGACCTTCAACACCATAAGGAGGATTATCCCCTTCTCTCACGATGGCATTTATAGATGATATTGCATTTCCTGACTAGGTATGTAAGGCTTACTTTTTATCATAGAATTCAATACTGCCTACAGTCATCATTATTTGAACTATAGCACAAAACTCTTTGCAAGTTTTAAAAGTATGGCAATAGATATTATGGAAATCATAAAAGTTATCAGCTTCTCCTTTTGTCCTTTCTACCCTATTGACCAATCCAGCTTGTAGCAAAATTTCCCAAACCAAATTCATTAGTGTCCTAACCTTATCTAAGTTTTCTATGACCTTACAATCTTTTTCAATAGCTATTCCACTCACATCTAATTTGACATGAGTTTGAGATGAACTGGCTTGAGTACTAGACTTTGGTTATTGTCTAGCCTTTATTTTTTTCTTTCTCTTTTCCTTTGGAGGTATCTTTCTTGGTTAAGTCACTATTTATAACTTTATTAGTTATTCCACATAATATGACTTGATCTAAACTCCTTGGGATTCTCTTCACTACCTCCTATAATAAAGTACTTGTAATGTGCTGATAAATCTAATAATCATTTCTTTCTCTGTCAATAAGGGGTAGCCTTTTCCATCCACCTAGTGCATATTGCTTGAAGCTTTCATTAACTCTCTTTTTCCATGATCATGAAAGAGAAACACTTGAAACCCAATTGATGGCTAGTATCTCTTCATTTAAGCCATTAATAAATTGGTAGATGTATTCGTCTTGCTCTTTATAGAACTTAATTTGGACCAGCCCACCATCCCTTAGACCATCTCTAAGAAAAGTAGGTAGTGTTCAAAGTATGCCCTTGACCTAGTGGCAGCAAAATGGTTTAATAGTTTTTTTACTCTAGTTTTTGGCATCCGACACTATTTCTACCATCATAAAAAGCTTGCCAGACCTTATTCATCAAGATTTTAACTTTTTTGATGCTCCTTTTGACCCAACATCTTTCACTTCAATCACAAGGTTCACTCTTGTCTTCAGGCCCTTATTCGACTTTAATCATACCCTTTTCCTTTAGATTAGCTCTAATGTTAGGTCCAAGCCCTTATTAGACCTTAATCATGCCTTTTTTCAGCAGACCTTATTCCTTTCTCTTAAATGAGGTGCAATTCTCAATATAGTGGCCTTTTGCCTTGGCATGATACTCACAATAAGCAAATTCATCGTACCATTTGGGGTATAGAGGTAATCTTTGGTTTATGAATAGTGGGGCCACTAGTTAACTTGCCAATAGATGAGAGTAAATATCTTTATAAGAGTAAGGAAGTGCCTCAAAGTGTTTCTTTTCTCGAGGTACCTCTTGATTATTTGGAGCTTTTGCATTGTTTATGTTACGGGATTATATGTTTTGATTTGTGTTTTAAATGAGATTCAATGTAAAACTCACTGTTAAAGCTATCCTGATAGAATTGATTGGTTTTGGCTTTGATGAATAGAGGTTAACTCCTAGATGTAACATGTTTAAGAAGTACATACCTTGCATTAATGTGAATTTTGATTAAACCTAACATGACTTTTACTAGCAAATTCACCTCTTTCTCTTTACCTTTAGTTGTTGACTTCTTGACCAACCTAAATGATTCTCTAATGGATATCTTGCCACTTTTGATAGCTTTATTGATCATTTTACCCACTATGACCATATCAACAAAATTTTTCATGGCATTTCCCATCAACCTTTCATAGTAGGGAGCTTGTAAAGTGCTTATAAAAGTGACTGTCATCTCTTTCTTAGTCAAAGGAAGGTGAACTTGAACTATTTCCTCTTTTCATCTTTGAGCATATTGCCTAAAGCTCCCAAAGGCTTTTTTTCCCATGTTTATGAGGAAGAAATGATCTGAGGCCCAATCAGACAAATACTTATATTAATTAAGAATGGTGTGAGCTAAATCTGGCCATGTCTGAATTTTTGCAAGATCGTGCCCTATATTCCAACAAATAGCTGCCCAGTGAAACTATCTTGAAAGCAATAAATCAGTAGCTTTTCGTTCTCTTAATACCTGACCATCTTACGGTAGTACATGCAAAAATGTACTGTAGGGTCTATAGTGCCATTGTACTTTTTAAAATCTAACACTTTGAATTTAGGCAAGATAACGAGAAAGAAAACTAGTCTTAAAGATTTTGCATCTACAATCCCAAATTTATCACTTTTTTCGATAGCTTAAAGGCACTTTTCCAGTGACTGATGCATATTTAAGCCTTTATTATTTTTTGAGGACCTCTTTGCTTTTTTTTGTTCCATTTGTTTATCAAGAAATGAGACTATTGGCCTTGCTGGTGAAGAGCCCGCACTTTAAAATCCTTGGACCAGATAGGATGCTACTGTAAGGTTAATGTAAATGAATAGCTAAGTTAATGGGATATTTGCTTTCGGAGGATGCTATCCATTTAATGCCCCTTTCTGAGCATTGGTGGCTTTAGTACCATCATTCAAGTTGTTCTCGAGATCAGCTAGTACGTTACCTATGTCAATTACGCTCATTTGCCTTTTTTTCCTTCAAAGCCCCAAGTAATAGCTTAATCAAATCCACAATCTGAGCATTTTCTTCAAGTTTCTCAATGCGAGCTTGGTGATCATTTGCCATCATTTTTTGATGATTATGAGTTTTATACCAATGACAAAGTATACGTTTTGTGTTTAAAAAGCACCTTCACCTTAGATTATTACCGGATTAGACTTTTGACATTATGTCTAGGCATGTTTGATGAGATGAAGATAAGTATGCAATTAGATGATAGTTAACATAAATGCATAAAGTAGTTAAAAAATTAAATTAGTCATGCAAATGCAAGTGGGACAATTGAACTTACAAAGTACCTTTATCAATAACATTTTTCATTAAAGCAGCAAAACATCCTAATTACACCCAATTACATTCAGAAAATACAATAATTCTTGTTCATAGGCTCTAATAGGCAAGATTTCATGTATCAAGGATCAGACTACATCCATCATGTTCTCGGCCTTCAATTAGGCTACCTAAATTTGCTCAATTAGATCCCAGTGGTGTCTTGATAATTTTGGCATACGTGATCGACCACATAGAGCCATTTTTGCTTTCATTGTTTAAAGGCTCTCACTAATTCATCAACCTGGCCTTAGCGAGCTTAAAGAAAATGCTCTAAATCTTGAATTCTGAGTGTTTGAGTCTCGTTCTCAACTTAATTTGCTTTCAAATCCTAAACTCGAGCTTCTAGCCTTCCATACTTCCTTTAGTAAATTGATGCAAGGGCACGAGTTCTAACAACCTTTTCCTTATTGACCATGGCTTTTTCTTTATCTTGATGTAGTTCTTTCTTAAAGACCCTGGAGATAGCGCTGAAGTTGGGCAAGAGGTTGTATGACATCCTCTTTTATTCAAGACAAAAGTGACTGACAAGCCAAATATGGAGAAGTGGCACGCATGCAATAAAATGACCTATATCCATTTTCTTACAAAAGTTAAGAACATGAATAGTTTCAACAACAATGGTTGATGCAGGATTGGTGTTGCAGCATAATTAGAAAAAGAGATCTACTACTGTAGCTTCAAAATAGCCTAATGTTTTCACAAATATAACCAAACCATATATTGCCAGAGCATAGATATCTTAAGCTTTTTGGATATCAACGATACTTTCCATTGCTTTTTTTAAACTAGCCCATGAAATCCACTCACTGGTCCCATTAATCTTGATACGATTTTTAATCCAAGACTCTATTGACCCAAGAATTTAAGCTAATCTTTTCTTGAAAATTGGATGATGCAAAGCCTTACAATATATTCTATTAGTCTTAGCCTCTCTATATTAAGTAACATAGTCTATTCATCAAATATGGGGACCATATCTTCATGATAGAAAGTGAAACACCAATATGCTAGGTTCTAAAACTAAGATGCCACTTGTAACAGACCAATATCCAAATGGACTTAGAGCAAAAGGGCTATGTCTTTGAATTTTTTCGTGAATAATTCCCTCTCGATATTATCCCAACTAGTCTATACATACTTCATATCTTGCCAATCATTCTGACTGTACCCTATCTTAACCCTTTCATGCATCGTTGAGACATCTGAGTTTGAGAACATCCCCATCTTTATGCTGTCAAGCTTGGATCATGCTTAGACTTCCTCAAAAAGCTTCAAATTTGAAGCAAATTATTGCTCCATGACAGACAACCCTTGATGAACACTGAACCATTAGCCAATTGTCTGATAATGATGATGATTATGATAAAATACATGCATCGAACAGAAAAATAAAGGAAACAAGTTAGTGACTATAGGAAGTAATAATTGTAAAAATAAGGGCTTATTATAAAAGGTAGCAATAAAAATGCATCATAGAAATTACCCTAAAAATAGGCATACGATGCTTAGGGGTGAACACCTGAATTGACAAAAATGGATAGGATAACGGTGTCTTCGGGTTAAAATTACCTTTAGCACGGTGTCACTATACCTATCAAGGACAAGGCTGGCTAATTAAACGGCGATGTTCGTTAGTCATCGCCTATGACAAGTGTATGCTATGTTGTCATTTGGATAGCATAATGGCTTATTTCGATCAGATATGATGTTTTTTATGATGGCATAAGGCATTATTGGTGGCACTTATTTGTCACCATTTATTTATTAAAAACGGTTAGCCATAGAACATAACAACATACTGTAAAATAACCATGAAATAAAATAATAAATATAGCGATAATGCCTATTATTGCTTGCATAACATGATGTATATGAGTAAAGATAAGAAGTATTTCCTCGAGTGATCCTATTCTTCAAGTTATTGTGGCAACACTTTATGATGACATAAGGCTTATTGGCAGTACTCATTGTCGCCACTTATTTATTAAAAATGGTTAGCCGTAGAACATAACAACATACTATAAAATAACCATGAAATAAACTAATAAATATAGCAATAACGCCTATTATTGCTTGCATAACATGATGTATGTGAGTAAAGATAAGAAGTATTTCCTCGAGTGATCCTATTCTTCAAGTAATTATGGCAGCACTTTAGTATGATTTGACATGGTTTAGCTCATGGGTTCACTATATAGGTTGACTGGATGCCTAAATTGCTATCTGAAACATTCCCCCATTTGGTAAGGTAACCGAGGCATTCCGATCCTTGGCCCATGCGAGTTTAGGAAAATGGGTTTAATTTTGTGGATGCATTTCCCTTTGCAAATATGGAAGGGTACTCACAAAAGATAGGTAATTTACGCTCTAAAAGATCTTGCTATACCTCTACGGAGGGATATTTATGAAGGTAGGTGGCTTACCTCTTTTTAGCAATTAGGACTTTAACCTCACCATGGTGTTTCATAGGAATATAATGCATATGCAAGTGCATGGTGTATGTCGGGGAAACAACTAAACCTTTTATTTTATTTCCATATTACCATACTAATTTGAATCGATATATTCTGGAATGAAATAGTCCCTAGCAATTATAAAGAAAAAACCATGATAGATAGAAAGTTTGTAGACAAAGGTAGAAAAGGATTATAACCAAATAATGATGGAATTCGAAAAGGCCAAGAATCGAGTAAGATATAACTATTCGTAGGCTTAACGTTTTAAATGATCCTAGTGGAGTTGCCAGGCTATTGCCATGTACCTCTTCTACATTTTCTGGCCTACTTCAGATGATCTAAAGTGAGAGCATGTTAAACTTAAAATATATGGTGTTTGGTCTAATCCTTTGAGTTATCCTTTGTTCAGAATTTGGATTATGCATCATAATATGAATAGAAGAGAGACTATCAGACAAATCACTTATCTAACTAGTCCTGAAAAGTCACCATGAAGGAACCATAAATTTTGAATTGCCATCGATTATTTTGGGCTAGGCATGATCTAATGTCTATTGAAAATAATATCCCAAGTTACGAAACTCATAAGATGGATTTCAAAGTCTACAAGGTTCAAAGATTCATTGGTTGAGTTCGAGAACTAGTTCCATGTGGGGAAAGATTAACACCACCATGACACCTAAAATCAGTACCCACTAACTATATCTTGCTTTGATTTTGCCTAATCGATTTCATTTTGTCGTTGTTTAAATATAATTGCCTTTAATGCATAAACTTTTGTAGGAGTTGTAAATCTGTGTTTTGATAAAAAAAATTTTACAACACCTACAAGCCATGAAAGTATGCGAAGCATAGGGATTTTTTAAAAAAATAATTTTTGAATTAAGTTTTGAAAATTTGAATAGTCCATGTTAGGCACTAGAGAGATACCGACATGGGACATTGCCTTGTAAAATTTTTTTAAAAATAATTTTAAATATGAATGCACGCTAGTCACTACAAGGAAACATGTTAGTAGGAAAAAAAAGAAAATAATAATATCACAAGAAAAATAATCACATTACCTAAAAACATAAAAAATGATGGATAATTAAAATTTATCTCATAATTGTCTTTGATTTGTCAAGAATAATCAAAACAACAAATTTGGCACATGTCTGGATTTGAAGGTAAATTTAGGAACGAAAAAGATTTTAATTAAAATAATTCAGGATATTTAGAGGGAAAAAATGTTTGGATTTTCAGTTAAAAAATAAAGTTGGAGCATCTTCTCAAAAAGGTAGGGTTGAAGTATCCCTAAGATAAAGATTTTGATATTTTAGGAAGATAATTAGGAATCTAGAATAAATTCGAAAGAGAAAATTTGGGTTTTTCGATGGAAAACAAGGCTGGAGTTTTTCTTTAGAGTGGTAGGGTTGGAGTACCCCAGAAAATGATAATTTTTATGATTTAAGAAAATATCAAGAATCTTAAATAAATCTAAAAAAATTCAAGTTTTTTTTAGGGAAAATGAGGCTAGGGTGCCCCTTCAAAATGATAGGGTTAGAGTATCCCTAAAGATAAAATTTTTTTGTGTTTCAAAAGAAAAAGATATTTTGGGGGAAAAAAGGTATTTGAAAATGAGAAATCAAAGATTTGAATAAAATATATTTTTACCTTATGTCTTGATTTGAGCCTAAAGGTCTTGTGTCATAGGTGAGCCAATCAGATGCATTTCGAGAAATTCTAGCATCTACATGATGGTGATTTGGGAGATTGGGTTAATTTTGATTTATAAAAATAGGGGACAGCATCACACTGTCTCCTTTCCTAAATTTTTCAGGTTTACCCAAAGGTCTCAGTGGGTAAGCAAGGTGCCATTGGAAAGATAACCCGATGAAGACTAATATAAAATTATTTCAAGAATCTTTAAAAGTTGCTTTCTATGCAAAATTAATTTTTAAAGTTAGGCGCGTTTTGATAATGACAGCATATACAAAGGAAAAGTCATGATAGACTTTGAAATATCATTCCAAACTTATTTGAAATTATTAAACTATAAACAATACTTTCTGAAAAAAGGATTTTTACAAACTTTTTGGGAAACTATTTAAATAATATAGAAAAATCATCTGATGGGCTAAAATGGGCCAAACAAAATGTAATGTGCTAGTTCGAGGGTTACATATAACAAAAGTTAAAAAAATCATAACTTCCTTATCCAAAATGATTCGAGGATTAACGAGGAATCTTTGAAAAGGTAATTCAACACCTATTAAGGAAAAATATTAGAAAATTCTAAAAAAATCATTTATGGTTTGAAAATAATTTTTTAAATTTAGACTATGGCATTGCTAGAACCAAAAACAAGGGTTATTTGACTTTTTAAGTTTTTTGGAGGTCAAACTCGAGCCATGGACATCCAAACGTCCATGACTAGAGGAAAAAGTGATATGAGCATTACAGATTCATTCCATAATCCCAGAGTCAACCCATTGACAATGCCACAAATGAATATATTAACCTCAAGATCAAGGCTTAATTTTTTTTCAACTAAAAAGGTCATTTTTATTTGAGTAACAGTATAATTAGACTTAATTCACCATGAATCTAGATCTAAAATATTTGATTTGTCCCCAAGATTAGAAGACTAATTTTTTTGGAAAAATTAAATACATGCTTATCTCTATCTATTAGAGGCACCATAGACTTAGAGTTCTTTTTTAAATCAAATTTTTTCTACAAACAAGAATGCATTTTAGACAGATATATTATGAACAAAATGCAACATATATAGTAGTGAACATGAAAGACATATTTAAACAAACAAAAGATGACATTTTGACATAGAAAAAATGTCAAAAATGTAAAAAAGTGACAAATAAGATGCATAGAGGTGACATCAAAAATCATGTTATGGAAGATGATGCGACCATCTTTGAGCAAAGAAAAATATGCTTGAATTTTCAAGGTAGCACTTTTATGCCATGAAACTCATCAGAATGCAAGAAAATGCATGAATATGTTCAAAATCATGTTAAGATGAAGATTCAAGCATGTTTTAGGTATGTGATGGTAGGTTAAAAATATGTCAAAGATGCAGGGGTAAGGGTTATTTTGATGATGAAGGAGAATATGGCACATTTGGTTATCCAAGCAATTTTAAGGTATTAAAAGATCATCAAGGCCTTAAACCTACCATAACCAAGGCCACAATAATGAATAAGAGTAAGATAGCTCATAAAATGATGCAAATGATAAGAATAGGAAATATATAGAGTAAGGTAAAGAAAATAAACTAAATAGCCTTGAACTTGCCTCTCTAATTAGAGCAGCAACTCTAAATTCATCTTCTTCCCTTTCTTTGCTATTGTTTAGCAAGAAAAAGATGAAAAGAAAAAGCCTTTTTGGTTATAATGTTCATGGGGAAAGGTTTTTAGGATGAAAGTGTTTGAAAGTTTGGGTTTGAAGGTTTTCTTGTAGGGGTTTATAAGAGTTCTAGGAATGAAATTTTTGGTTAAAGGATAGAGAGCAATGGAGCAATATTTTAGCAGTGTTTTTTTTTTAAGGTTACTAGAGGTTTTTTTAGAGATGGCTGAAAATAAGATGAAGAAGTTTGTAGGTTTTTTTGCTGAGCCAAGATTGGGTTTTTTATATAGGGTGTGCTCAGCTAATGTTTTTGAGCCAAAAGTAAAGGCATTATGGGATTTTCCCTCATATACTAGAGATAACTCTAGATGTTATGCTTAGTTGGTCTTATTTCCAGTGGTTCTGCTATGCAGAGTAGTGGTGTAGAAGGCTATAGCAGTCTACAAATAGAGAAAAGCCAAGCCAGTCCTTTGATAAGCCATATATTTCATGAAAATATCCCTTTCCATTAGCTATTTGGGCCTCAAAATTTATTTAAATCCAATTATAAGCCTACAGCTGAAGCTTGATATGAATTCTGATGATTTTTGGGGCAAAACTAGGTTTGAATTGGATTTTCAGATCAATGGTGCAAAGGCTAAAAGATAGCTCAAATTAGGTAAAAATGCCTTGGTGTATCGACGTAAAACATTTTGTATTGATATAGAAGGCAACTTTTAACCATGAGTATTGATACAATGAAATGTGCATTTATACCAAGAGTAAAAAATTGTTTCCAGACTTGAGACTTAAATGCATGTATCGATACTCTAAGGCTTTATATTGATACTCTTGCTTATGATTAATACATTTTGCCAAAAGTCATAACTTTGGTTATTGTCAAGGCCTGTATCAATACAAATACACTAGGTATCGAGACCACACCTTAGGTATCAATACCAAACCCTTTTATATTGAGACCACATTTGACAATTTGAATTTTGATGATGTGAGAGCTTGGTTTTAATACTTATGCACCAATATAACTTACATGTACTTTAAGCTCTTTGGATAGCTCACCTTGGTCACAAACAGTGGGAAACTGACACGTGCTTATCTAAATGACTTCGATGACACCCCGAATAGTGACATTTGATACCTCATTTTGACATATTTCTTTAATACAACCCTTAAGCATTTCAGACTTCCTAAAAAAAATTTGCCTAGCATGTCACCTAATAGTGCCTAACAACATGGCACCTAGTAGTCATCCCTATTTTTTTTTTTCATTTTTTTGATTATATTATCTTTCAATTACATCTTAAGATGTCAAAATTTAGCCCAAACAAAATAAGGTATCTACATCAGGCGATAAAGTTTATTTATTAATATGTCTTAAAGGACATACCCTTGGTTAAGCACTTTTAACTGAGCATTTTAATGCAACTCTAAACTATGCAATAGTGCTAGTAGAGGAATTTTTGTTGGTTATTATTTTAATTACTTTACAATGCTATACTCATTATGCTTAATAAACTTAAGAAACATAGCTGTTTCCTTATCTTTCATTAGTTCTTAAATTTTTACTGGAACATCTTTAGTAACTATAGCTTTTTTAGATGTCTGTCCCTTTGATTTTAATTTGGCATCAGCTTCAAGGATTTTTTGAACATAATGATGACCATTTTTAGTCATATGGCTTTCCCTAACAATGTTAACAATAGCTAATTCACTTGTAATAGCCTTTAAAGTTGTCACTTCACCATCATACCTTCTTAGCACGTGTTTATTATCTTTGTATAGAAAGAATGCTAGATCTGATGATGAGTCTAGTAGCAATTTTGGTTTTATGAGGTGTAGCCTTTGGTTGATTATAATAAATGATGAGAGGGTGATTGGCACCATAAGGCAGTTGTGATAATCTTTCATTGGTTATATTGATTGACTTATCTTTTTCTTAATTAGCTCCTTTGTCAAATTCAATCTTGCCATTATTTATCATTATTTGAATCAAAGCTAAAAATTTTGGACACTTTTGTAATGCATGTCCTTAAGTTACATAAAACTTAAAGAAATTATATTAGGGATTCCACCTTGAATCAAAATCATCCAAACCTTTTACATTAGGATTTTGACTTCTTAGAACTCTGTTTCTACCCACCACTCTTTCTTTGTGATTAATGCATTTGCTCTAGGTTCAAGATGATTGGGCAGAGGATCTACTACGACATTGGGTCTTGGACATTATTGAATTTAAAGGCACTTACTTTGAAAAGCCTTTGGACTTCTTTCGTAAAAGCTGGATAATTCTTGATTGAGTTTTTACTACCTTATGATACTCACATTCAACACTCAAATTATACAAGCTAAGGAAATTACACTTATATGGTTTGGAAACAATAAGAGCTACCAATCGAGCTTTAAGAAGTTTGTTAAATATTTATTTATAAGAAATAGGAAGAGGTTTGCAATAAGGACTAGGCTGATTAGTTTTTTAGGCTAGTTGATTTACATTAGGCCTTGTTTGATTTTGAAGAGGAATATTTAGGATGATAGTCTGTGGGTTTGGTAGAGCAAGAGCTCAAAATGCACTAGAAGAATAAGTATTTTGAAATTATCTTCCTTAGTTTTAATAATAAATGTAAGGTCCTTAGCGATAAAATTGACCAACAAAATTAACAAATTGAGCATTTTTTTTCATTTTGCTAGCTCCTACCTTTTTTTTCGGTGGAAGATTCATTAGTTTCAAAGTTTCAACCTTTACAACCATCTCAATTATTTTTGCTAATATATCTAGGTCGAAAAAGTTCTTGGCTGCATTCCTTATTAAGTTGTCACAATAAGGAGGATGCAAAGTGTTTATAAATGACCTTATATTCTCATTTTTAGTCAAACAAGGGTTGAACTTAGGAGACCATGTCTCTCAATCTTTGTGCATGTTCTTGAAAAGATTCTACAAGCTTTTTCTCTACGTTATGCAAAGTCAGCCTATTCGGTATCCATTCGGCCATGTGTTTATACTGTTGCAAAAAAGCATTTGCTAAATCAATCCAACATTGAATTTTATGTATGGTTTAGATGTTATACCATATGAATGTTGATTTTAACAAGTTTTCCTAAAAGCAGTGAATAAGGAGCTTGGCATTCTGAGCATATCCAGCCATGAACATATTGATGTCTGCTTGAAGGGATGTGACGCCCTTGTACTTCTAAAATTTGGGCATCTTGAACTTTGGTAGAAGGATAAATCTAGTATTAAGTTAGGATCTTAAACACCGAAACTACTATAGAGTTTGGTCCCTTTTATAGCTTTAAACATCTTTTCTAGAAGCTATAATTTCCCTTTTCTTAATCTATGTTCCAGCCTGCATCTTACCTTTTTATTTATAGCTTTCTTTTTCATCAACGCTAAGACCCATTGCCTTTCCTTGCTCAATTACTGTTCTTACATTTATCCTTTATGAAAGAGTGTAAAAATTAATATGGATGGTTAGTGGCAGAGGCATATTTTGGATGTTCATTGGTTACACATTTTGCAGACTTGCTGACTATGTATTATGGATGTTAGTAGGTTATCTTTCAGCCTGTCCCTTCTTAGATCCCTCGGCAAGAGTATCAGTAACAATTTTTAACTATTGGCAAGCTGGCTTCCTTGCCATGAGCAATCCTATCATCTTTGTGATCTACATTTATAGTTCCTCTTGTCTTCTCGTCATGGTCTCTTGGGCCTTACGCTAATTTGTTTCTAATCATTCAAGCCTCGCTAAGTGGTCTTCTACTATTTTTTTTGCTCTATATTAGGTGTAATACTAATGAATAGGTTGTTATTCAATTGGTCTTTGTGAATTTTCGATATTAAAAACTTTAAAAATTCTAAATTCCTTTTAAGTTAAATTTTATTTATGAATTAGTGAAATTATTAACTATGTATAAGTATGCACTTATGTAAATACATGTATGATGTATTTATGCATGGCATGAGCATATGAATATATGAACATACTTGTAAGGATGCTTGCCTTAGCAAAAAATTCCTAACTAAAAAATTTTCCATTAACTTTATGATCAAATATTTCACATTTTGATCATATGAGGATTACATCTAAGGAAAGTCCTAACTTAATCATATTATTCTTGAGCTTCCTCTAAAAACTAAAGCACAACATGCCCGTGCTCTTTTATCAATTTAATTTGTATCTGTGGAACTTTAATCTTTTCCACTATTTTTTTTAGATGATGGCTAAGTAAATCTGCTTTGTGGATGGTTGAGGTACATCTGTCAGCTTACACATGCAGCTTGCCATCTTTTGCACTCATATCTAGTCCACCATAATTTTTCATCCCAATATGCTTTCATGTTCTGGTATGCTCATAGCAAAGCGTGAATATCATCTCCTTTCTATTATAGTTTTAATCTTATCTTCGTAATAGTTATTGTAAAGGCTTCCTTTTCTTCAAACAATCAAGATACCCTCTCCTATTTTTCATTCGAGGTAACTCAAAGTCATTTATTCTTTTTAGTGGATCTCCTTAGTTGGAAATAAGTATCAACATGCCATTTTCTTTCTCTTTTAAAAACAACACCTCTGACTTTTCCTTCGAGCCTTTGGCTTTTCAAACTTTCAACCCTTCATAAAGTTTATTCATTTCCTTTATCATTCCCTTAGAAGTCCCACCAGAGCTCTTAGATATCCCAACAAGCTTTGGCTTCGTGTTCTATTAGATCCAGTCATTCTACATTAAATTATACTTTTCTTTCATTCTCTTGATTTCCTTTCATTTTGCTTCCATTTTCATTTTTAAATGAACAACTTCTTGACCCAGTTGTCATTTCTCATTTTTTTCTATTCTATGGCATCTTTCTCTTTAATTAAATCCATCTCGAAAAGCATAATATGATAGATACTCAAGGAATGGCCTTATTTATGTCAGGAATAATTATATTGCAACCTCAAATTTTCCTCCAAGCATCATACCCTGGGGTGATCTAATTTGTATGGGCACACAACCTTGATTCATATCTTTCCTCCAGTGTGAAAGAGTTATCTAAAGTGATTTCTATAACCTTCCCCTTGATATATCAAATCCACACTAACTATATTCGAAGTCATTGTAATGAACTGCCGCAACGCATACTATCTCCGAACCAATAATGGTGCATACTCCACAGTGCCCCATATACCAAGTAAAGGCATATAAAGTAAATCACCACACCAATAAATAAATGGTTTTGGTGAAAACCAAGGTGCTCTCCATGTTATATCATCATAAACTAATTATTTCACCTTAGTATTCATCTTTTTCATCCAAGATTTGTTCTTTATGACACTGAAATAGTGATTTTGAAATTTATTTTTGCAGATGATATCATAGTCAAAATTTTTATTTTTACGATTTTTTCGTAAAATTTGAAAAGTTGATTATCGTATATTTTTATAAATACTCATGTAGTATTTATGCCGATATGCACTTTGAAAAATAAAAAATATTTAGAAAAGCTCATATTAGCATTTTATACCATGATGTGTCAAATTGTCAATTTTATCAATTAATTTTGAATTTTTATTGTACTATAAGTGTCATGCTCACGAGTTTTTTTGTAAAATTTATTCCAGATTTCAAGTTTTCATCTTTATTATTTTTATAAATTAATGTTCTAAGAAAAGTATTAAATTCAACTCATTTTTCTTAGGTTGAATTTATTTTTAGAATTTTCTTATTCTAAAATACAAATTATTCTACTTCGTAAAAATTTTATGATAGGATTTTTCTGAGTCTAAAATTTTTTATATTCATCAGATATTTTTATTAAATTCATGCTAAATCAATTTTTGAAATTTTTATTTAGTTTTTTGAGTTTTGAATTTTTTTATATATCAATTTCCCTCCGTTAAGATTTTTCTCGTAAAATTTTACGAATTTAGAAGTTTTAATTATCTTTTTCTTACACATAAGACTTTTCAAAAAACATTTATAATTCAACCTTTGAATTTTTATAAAAAAATTCTATTATTTTGATTTTGATTTTATCATTCTTGGGTGAAATTTTCTTAATGGGTCTAACATTTATACATTTTGCTATTTTGCCTAATAAACTCATTTCATTCCCAACAAGCCCTCTAAGATTTTCTAAGCCAATTTTGATTTTTATCAAGTCCAATATATTCATATGGAATTTTTCAACAAGCCCATATAAATATTTTGGGCCCAAATTAATTTTTCATCAAAGCCCCTTTGTTTATTTTCCTATTAATTCATTTAGGCCCAATATTTTTTTATATAAATTTTCAATTGGTCCTACTATTTGACAAATTCTTAATTGAATATTATCCGATAAAATTTTACTATTTTAATACATAATTTTTAATATGGCACAATTTAATCCTTCTAATTCATTTTTATAATATTCTTGATCAAGATCATTTAATCTTATCATCATCATCATGGAGTCTAAGCTCTAACTGATGAGTCATGCATGATGATTCATGCAAAATAACAAAAAATTTTATTAAGCCTTATAAAAAATCTAAAAAGATAAAATAAAAAACAAAAAAAAAAAAGAGAATGGAATTTGACCAAGGGATTTTTTCTTGCCTTGGCCGATCTTTTTCCTTATAAGTAGAGGGAGGATGCTCTCATGAAAAAAAAAAAAAACAGCTTCCGTGAAAAGACTTTGCTATTTTGTTTGCTAATTTTCAAGTTTTACCAAATTTCTTCAAACTTTAAGGTATTGTGTCTTAAAATTTTGTGATTTTTTCTCATACTTTCAATATTTTATATCAATTTTCTTCGTTTTAGTGAGCCAAAATCTTGCTTGAGCTCATAGATTTTAATCTATGTTGAAAGGCAAAGCAAAATGGCAATGGACAATTTTCTTTGATTTAGTTGTTAAATTTGATTTTTCCTAGCAAAATTTGATTTTCATCAAGAAAACATGTTTTTGTTGATATGTTGTGTATTTTAGCATGTGAATATGTTCATGTTAATATTATTTTCCTTGGTATTTTCATGTGAATTTTCACAAAATATGTTTATATGTTTATATGTTGATTATTCATGATTTTTTATATATTTTGATGTTGATTTGAGTTTGGTAGAAATTTGGATATATGTTTATTTTGTTATTTATGAAGCTGTATTGAAAAGAATTGATCTTGGTTGTTGTTGATGATGATCATGGCCTTTGATATATTTTCATGCTTTTTGTAATAGTACTTTTGACTATTTTATGATGTTTAAAAATCATGGGATCTAAAAATAATTTACCCAAAATTTTTAAAGGCCTTGCAAAGGTGCTTCCAACCTTGCCCTAACCTTGTATGGTTATTTTTTGAAGTTTTTGATTTTTTTAGACCATTTTGTAATTATGAAAAATATAGAGATTAAACTGCAAAAATTAAAAAAAAATTCTAGGCCATAAATGTTTGGCCAAATATGTCTTGTAACCTTTAGAGATACTTTGCATTTTTTTTATCATTTTAGGGTCATCTTTTAATTTTAAAAAGTTTGAGGATTTATTTGCAAAATTGCAAAAATTTTATTTTATGGATATAAGTGCTTGGCCGAACTGGTTATGTAATTTTTGGACATGATTTTTTTGTTGATTTTTATTAAAATCACCTTTTTAAATTATTAAAATCTAATTCACCATCGAATAATCCTAGTAATTCTTGTCGATACTTGATTTTTACTAAGATATTATCCCTTGTTGGAGAAAAATAAAATTGTTTTACAAAAAATTACACTTCCAAAGATAATAACAAAAATATTTAAAACAAGTAACTATACCCAAGGTATTTAGAACAATTAACCATATCACTTCATCGATTCTGCTTTATTAAATGCTCGTTTACTAGAAACATCTGCTCAAGAACAACTTTTATTCAGAACAACCATGTTCAAAGTAACTAATGTTCACAATATAGCTCACGATTAAAACAGCTGTTGTTTAGAACATCTCTTGTTCAAAACAAGCAATGTTTATAACAACTCCATTTAGAATGAAATCTTTATAGAATAAGTTATTCATGGAACAACACTTTCGTAGAAAAGACAAATCCATCAAGAAGTATTCTATAGATGACTTTCCACTTGATACTGCATTATCGATGGAAGAATTGAAAATAACCTCAAATTATGGCAGGTTTTTTGGGTTAGTTTCATTATTGGGATGTCATATATACATATTTTTTAATGTTATAATCATTTTTTGTCCAAATATAATTATATTTAATCTATTATATATTTATATAAATTTTGATACATTAATAATTTGTATTATATAGATTTTGACATGTACATTTATTTTGTGTCATATTCATATTATTTTCTCATGTTGTGTTTTATATCGTGTTTTAAGTATTTTTTTTATGTTGTATTTATATCATATTTGAAGTTACCAAATCTAATGCTATGCCTAATTTTTCATCTTAAACTTAGACATTCAAAAAAAAAATCAAATCAAGGTGGCTCGACGTATAAATTTGGCTTTATCTTGTTTGGGTGAAAATCGTTGATCACTTTGATTGGTAAAATTTAGAGAAAATAGTTCATTAGTGTGGTGAGTTTCATAAATTTTCAATTTAATAGTTCAAATTGTTTTCATGAAAGATGATTTAGTTTTATTATTCGTCCATAGGTTTTTATTTGATGGTAGTGCATTCACTTTGATGCTAAACTTTAGAACAAAAATAAAACGATATCTTGAGTTTATTGATAGTTTAGTAAATATGAAAATTGATAATTAAGTGTCACTTTCAACAAGTATAAAAGTTTTAATGATTTAATGTACGAAAGTATCTAATGTACATGATTATTTTTAGATTTATATAAAAAAATAATATAAAAAAAGAAATTCATTATGTTAAATTAAGGATTAAAAATAATTAAAAATTTCAGCATAATTGATGGGTTTCAATAATTTTTACATCCCCAACAAATAGCTTAAAGTGAGTTAAATCAAGGTATGAATCTTTTTATACGAGTCAGTTTGATGTGAATCATTATTTAATTAATAAAAATATTTTATTTATATTAATTACAAAAATAAATGTTTAATATTTTAATATTTTTTGACATATCTGAGCTTACAGTTAGGCGAAATTTAGGCTTGACAAAAAATTCAAAAAACTTTCTATTGTAACTCAACTCAACCTATAAATACCTTTAGCATAAAGATATGAAGTGGTTTTCTTTTTTTTATTCCTATTAAACACTTAGTATATCTTAATATGCATAATCATATTAGTAACATATAAAATTTTTATCTTCGGATTGTCGATCAAAACATAGACTTTTATACAGAGGTATATATTTACATATATATATATATATATTTTGTATGTGAGGTGTATTTTCTTCAATTATGATAAATTAAATACTAATATAATCACTAATTAATACTACTTTATTCATTAATACTTTTCTAATGATGATAACAACAAATAAATGTCTAAAACGAAATAATAAATATGTACTGATGTATTTTTTATGAAATTATGACACATAATTATACCGATAAATATGATAATGTATCATACTATTCTGCTATTTACAAGTAGTTTCTCAATTTTCTATGGAATCGGATTTAATTAGTTATTAACTTATTAATGAAACTTATCCCTCATAAAAATTGATAAAACTATTTTATTTACATGTTGCATTATTTTTTATTTTCTAAACCAAAATATTATTTTCTAATATTATTAATTAATATAAATTTTTTTCTATTAACATGCGCTCAATTTTGGAAAGTGATGATAAAAATAAATGAATGTAATTTAGAACAATAAGAAAAAGTTTGCAAGTTAATAATACAAATTACTTTGAAAGAAATTGTTATCAATTCATTCGGTCCTAGAGCGATCACCCCATAAAAAATAAAAATATGTTATTCATTGTTAGGGCAGGATAACAATCCCACATCGACTAGTCAAGGATGTGGACTGTGGCTTATAAAGCAGAGGCCATCCTTCCCCTATTGAGGTGCCTTGTCACATAAGAACCAAGCATCCTCACCAAAGGCCTCCCAAAGCGCACTCGCCCAGAGGCGTGGCCTTCCAAACACGCACTCGCCCAGAGGCGTGGTCGCCTAAGACGCACTCGTCAGAGGTGCCCTCTTTAGGGACAAAACCCCTACCATGCGAGCTTCGGCTCTTGGCTAGCGGGACAATACCTCACAGACGGCACACTCGCCTCTGTCGAGGAGCCTTTTCTGAACAACACCTCATAGCGGGCACAGTCCGACAATCCTGGCATCAACAATTGGCGCCGTCTGTGGGAATCGAACCCACGACCACGTGTCACATAAGAACCAAGCATCCTTACCAAAGGCCTCCCAAAGCGCACTCGCCCAGAGGCGTGGCCTTCCAAACACGCACTCACCCAGAGGCGTGGTCGCCCAAGACGCACTCGCCAGAGGCGCCCTCTCTAGGGACAAAACCCCTACCATGCGAGCTTCGGCCCTTGGCTAGCGGGACAATACCTTACAGACGGCACACTCGCCTCTGTCGAGGCGCCTTTTCTGAACAGCACCCCATAGCGGGCACAGTCTGACAATCCTGGCATCAACAATTGGCGCCGTCTGTGGGAATCGAACCCACGACCACGTGTCACATAAGAACCAAGGATCCTCACCAAAGGCCTCCCAAAGCGCACTCGCCCAGAGGCGTGGCCTTCCAAACACGCACTCGCCTAGAGGCGTGGTCGCCCAAGACGCACTCGCCAAAGGCGCCCTCTCTAGGGACAAAACCCCTACCATGCGAGCTTCGGCCATTGGCTAGCGGGACAATACCTCACAGACAGCACACTCGCCTCTGTCGAGGCGCCTTTTCTGAACAATACCTCATAGCGGGCACAGTCCGACAATCCTGACATCAACATTCATCATTTAAGTAGTTTAATTATTTGTGATTTTAATTAAATAAAATATTTTTTAAAAATGTACAGTATAGTTTTTATTCAAGGAAATTTTAATAAATATCATTTACTACAAACTTAAGTGACTATATATAGGACAATACTCCTACTAGTTATCTATACTTGTTATCTATAAATATCATCAATTGAGTTTGGTATCACCAACTCAACTGAAAAATTGACAAAGAACCTTAAATCACTTTTAATAAACAATGGTATAAATGTCATTTAATATAAAAGTTTAGTTATTTAATTCTTAAAAATCTACAACTATTTAATTTAAAAAAATTTTCACTACATGTATTTTTTTTCCAACTTTTCTTTATCTATTTTTTTTTCACCCACATTATGGATTTATCCAAATCTAGTTATTTTCTATTTATATAGTTAAGATTAGAGCAATCCCTCGTCAATTTGAGGGGATTCCTGGTAGCAAGTTTTTTTTTTTATAATTTGTGTTCTTAAATTTATTTTGCATATTTGTGTTATAATTCTATTTAAATTATTATATATATACTTATATAAATTTTTATACGTTAATAATTTATTTTATATAGATTTTAGCACATTTGTATCGTTTTTATTTTTATATCTCATTTTAATTATTTTTTTCATATTATGTTCGTAATGTATAATCATATTTTGTTAATTATCAAATCTAATTGATACTATTTAATAACTCTCAATTTTGCATTACAAGTCACAGTATCCATGTTACTTTTTTTCGTATCATAAGGTATTCAAGGTATTATATAATTATGTAACATTTAACATATTAATAATTTATTTTATATAAAATTTGATACATTAATTTATTTGTTTGATGTTCATTCTTTATTGTATCACTTGCATTTTCATTTAATTTTTTTATACTCTGTTGTGCTATATAATCGACATTGCTAGGTCTAATTAACATTATTCAAATAATTTCTAATTTTTGTGCCATGTGACGAATAATGATTGAAGTTATTATTTGTCTAGGTTATCACAAGTATTCAATTTAAACTTTTAGTTCATTACTTACTGACTTATTTTAATCAATTTTTTCTTTTATTATTTATTTATTTAAATAAAATTAATCAATTAGTTTTGTGCTATTTTTTTGTTTAAGAAACCAAAAATAAAGAAAATAAAGATACAATTATTTCATTTGTTTATTTCCTTTCTAATTATTATGCATGCATTTTTATTTCTATAATTATTTAATCAAGTTAGTAAACAATAATTAAAAACAAATGAAATAAATTATTCTTACATATTTATTTTTTATAATTAATATAAATTTACTATATAAATATGAAAAATGTCATCCACTTAAGTCTTGAAAATGAAATAAAAAAACCATTATTTTATTTGTTTATTTACTTTTTAATTGTTATGTATATGTTTATATTTCTATAATTATTTAATAAATTTAGTAAATAATAATTTAAAAAATTAATGAAAAAAAATAAATCTTGCATATTTAATTTTATAATTAACATAAAATTATTATATTAATATTAAGGCTATTTAATATTAAATTCTAATATTTTAAACCAAAATTCATATATGTATTTGTATTATACAATGGCTAAAAAAATAAATTTTAAATATTTAGTTTTGATAATTAGCATAAAATAATTATATTAATATTAATGATTCTAAATACTAAATTATGATTTTTACTTTTTTATTCTTTTTATTTTTTTACTTTTAAATCAAATCAAATACTTTCAATTACTTATTTGGAGAGTATAATTTATTTTATAAAAACAATCATGCACACAATAGATCTCATTATAGTATCAATTAATGTACACCCTTCTTTTCATTCTTGTTAAGAATATAATAGAAAAAATTGATTAATAGTTTTAGATCGATAAAGAAATTAATTAAAAAATCACAAAACCATTTTTATAGGATGTCTGTTTTCAATAATCAATCATCAACATTGTTCTCTGTTTCTAAACTTAATAACCAAGATTGATTAAATTCTTATTTTTTTAATCATGAAATAGCTATTTTATTTTAATATGTTTAACATGTTTTATTATTTAAAAAATTGTATTAATTGTCATTTAATAAATAGGTTTATATTGAGTTACAATATTCATGGAGATCAACTGCATGCATTATTCATTACCAATTTACTACATATATATATATATATATATATCAGCATTTCGAAAGCGAAAAATGTGGAATGAATTTACCTGTGTATGTTAAGAAATCTAAATTTTTATTGAAGACAGACAATAAATTGGAATTGATTGAAATAGAAAACAATAAATATGAAAACTTCAATAACTTTTTGAATAAGATGAAACTTAAGTTGAGCATCTACAATAATATCTTCCATATTTTCTTTCATAATTTTCTGTCGTAAAGCATAAAACAAAAAAAAATTGTGAAAATTTTTATGTGGCATTCAATATAATTGAAAATAGATGGTTAATTTTTTTTTTCATATTTAAAAATCCAATGTACTTTTATGGATATATTTGAATCTAACTAAAAGAAATAATGCGAAAGATTTCAGATTCTATTTTGTACAAATAATATTTTAATTGCATATAATAAATATTTCATAGTAGTACAAACTATATGATTTATGCTTACTTCAATAAAATGATATATTTTTGCGTACATGGGTAAATCGGCTCACAAACTATACACCTTTAATGATTTGGTACTTAAATAAAAAAATTACAATTAAATACATAAACTTTATTTTTGTAAGGCAAGTTAACCCAATATGCTAATGCCACTGCATGAAGTGTTGAAACGGCTTAACAGATCAACACTAATCATCAAGTGTCAAGTCTATGTCACACTAATATTTAGAAAAATGTTTGATTTAATAAGTGACTATTTAGTACAGGTCAAGCATGCCAAATTAGCATTTCATGTAATAATCCATTGGAGTAATTTGTAGACTGAACACAAGTTCATGTATCTGATTGTAATTTTTATTCTTTTGGTATTTAATTGTTAAGAAGTTTATAATTTAAAAGGCAATATACATATTAACCATATATATATATATATATATACCTTATACCAAATGAATTACAATTAATAAAAGTGCATTCAAGTTAACTACGGAAAAAATTTCAATTTTTAAGAAATTTCATAAAATTATCCATTTTGATTTAAGATGAAGTGTACCTCAAACTCGGATGTATTATGCAAAATCGTATAGTAAAATAATTTTATAAACTATGATCACTTTTAAAATATGTGGGTTCTAGGTTTAAAAAAGGCTTTTAAGTTAATTTTTCTTATTTAGTGATTAAAAATTTTGGTTACAAACCTTACAACTTTTTAATAATTACTTGATTAAATGTCGAAATGCATGAACGAAATTTCTATATATCGTTTTTTTAAAGATAAAACTAATTGAACGATTATTGGTTACTAAATATGATATAAGTCAAAATCAAAACTTTATTATGTTGATGCTTTCTTATGTTTATTTTTCTTTTAAAAAGGAGTAATTTATTTGCACTAATATAAAACTTTTTAATTATTATTATTTTTTTTAGTTGTACATTTTGTCTAGTCATTGAATAACATTTATCCAACTATTAATTATAAAATCAACAAATTATTAATTATTCACTTATTTTTCGCTCTCTTTCAAATGTTGGATATTTATTTTATCCAACGCTTATCCTTCCTCTTTTTTAAATAATAGAAAACAAATGTAAATAGTATAAAAATCAAACAGAGTGTTAATTAAATTTAAATTCTTTATAATATATTATTTTATCTATTAAAAATACATATTAATTAATTAATTAAAAATAATTAAATCATGACTAAAACTTTATTATTTTATTATTGTGATAGTCATGATATTATAAAAGATGGGGAGCAAAAACTAATAATTTGAAAAATAGGAAGGCGACAACAACCTTCTAACCTAGTGGCTAAGGGTATATTAGAGTTGGCATGTAAACTTCAACATATCTCTTTTTCTCTTCTTATTATTAAAAGAAAAAAAAGAAAGAGAGAAAAGTAGGAAAGCAAATGAAAGCTGATGAGGAGAAGAGTTGGAAGGAACATGTTCTTAA
>JBBYHO010172977.1:0-37757 GCA_038382025.1 Adansonia gregorii | reverse complement strand
ATTGCATTACATAGACCACGGGATCGATGTTTTGAGTTTCGTAACTCAGAACATAGGCTTCAATAGGCATCCGATCACGCCTAGCCCTAAATGATTGGTGGCGACTCTAAGCGTTGGCCATTTCGTGATGGTCATACGAGACCAATAAGATGAGTGATTCATCCTATGGCCCCCTTTACTGTGTCATAAGTCAAGAATTTGTACTTTCTCATTCTCATCACAACGCCAAAGAATAGTCTCAGTTAAGAAGACATTTCCAAGTCAGGAAAATATTTTAAGTTGTACACACCCATAGATCCACGAGGATCCACCTTAGGGTATGTTGCGACAAAGGGGATACTCTAACCCTAATTTTTCAAAATTGTTAAGATTTAAAAATCTTCCTTTGTCAAAGTTATTCATCATCCTTAGGGATACCCAACCCCATCTTTTCGAGGGCATGCTCCAACCCTATCTTTCAACTATAATTAAATTTTTTTTCTTCCCAGATTTCCATGAACGTGTTAAGAGTTAAGCCCCTATTTTTATTTAAAAAAAACCTCGTTCAATGAAGGAACCCAGATCTGTCACAAAAAATGTCAATTTGGTTATTTCCAGATAATCAATGCCAATTACGAGATAAATTCCAATAGTCCATCCCTTTTTTTTATCATTACATTGAATGGTTCATGTTATGTTACTTCATTTGTTGCCTAACGTGATTTCTTTGTGATGATTATTTGCACGCATGTTTTTAAAACATTTCAAATAAAACTAAAGGTAATATTCCACATGGGTATCTCTCCAGTGCCCAAAGTAGAATATTTCATTATTTAAAGCAAAATCTAGGGGTCATAATTATTAAAAATCCCTACATTCCCCATCTTTCCAAGGCATGTATTAGATTAAATATTTTCAGCTAAACCTAGATTTATGTTTTTATAAAATTCATGCATTAAAAAGAGGTTTATCAAAATAGTGATCAATTAAGATCGAAAAATTGAAATCAAGGTAAGACATAACTAGTAAGGTGTTGATTTTGGGCATCACAAAGAGGTTCATGTGCCTTATCATACAACCCCAACTCCCAAACCCAAATGGTGAATCTTTGTATTATGTAGGTCACAGGATTGATGTTTCAAGTTTCATAACTCAAGACATAGGTTTCAATAGGCATCCGATCATGCCTAGCCCAGGGCACGTTGTGACACAATCTTCGATCTTTTCATGATTGGGCATCATAAACACATTCTCCTCTTGGCCATATGTATTATTGATGCTTTGGTTTTGCGCGAAAAGCTTTTCTTTTCTCTATTTAACTTTGAAATGAGGTTCATCTATCAAAAGAGACAAACATGGATTCCTAAAACAATCTTCATTCTTTTCATGATTGGGCACCATAAACATATTTTCCTCATAGGGATACATGATACTAATGCTTGATTTTACAAGAAAAGCTTTTCTTTAGTGCAATTACCTTTGAAACAAATTTCATCGATCAAAAACGGCAAACATAGGTTCTTTTAATAGTCTCCACTCTTTTCATGATTGCTCATTATTAACATATTCTCATTATTACCATAAGCGATATTGATGCTTTGATTTTGCAAGAAAAGCTTTTCTTTCCTCTATTTTCCTTTGAAACAATGTTCATGCATCAAAAGATGCAAACATGGATTCTTGTAACAATCATTATTCTTTTCACGATCGGGCATTATAAACAAATTTTCCTTATTGCCATACATGATACTGATGCTTCAATTTTCCAAGAAAAGCTTTTCTTTCCTCTATTTAACATTGAAATAATGTTTGTCCATTAAAAGAGATAAACATGGATTCTAGTAACAATCTATGTTCCTTTCATGATTGGGCACCATAAACAAATTTTCCTCATAAGGATACATGATACTAATGCTTTGATTTTGCAAGAAAAGCTTTTCTTTACTCCAATTACCTTTGAAACAAAGTTTATCGATTAAAAGGGTCAAACATACATTCTTGTAATAGTCTCCACTCTTTTCATGATTGGGCTTTAAAAACACGTTCTCCTTATTGCCATAAGTGATATTGATGCTTTGATTTTGCAAGAGAAGCTTTTCTTTCCTCTATTTTCCTCGAAAACAATATTCATGTATCAAAAGATGCAAACATGGATTCTTGTAACGATCATTGTTCTTTTCACTATTAGGAATCATAAATAAATTCTCCTCCTTGCCATACATGATACCGATGCTTTGATTTTCCAAGAAAAGCTTTTCTTTCCTCCATTTAACATAGAAATGAGGTTTGTCCATCAAAAGAGACAAACATGGATTCTGGTAACAATCTTTGTTCTTTTCATGATTGGGCACCATAAACACATTTTCCTCGTAAGGATACATGATACTAATGCTTTGATTTTGCAAGAAAAGCTTTTCCAATTACCTTTGAAATATAGTTCATCCATTAAAAGGGGCAAACATACATTCTTGCAACAATCTCCACTCTTTTCATGATTGGGCTCCATAAACATGTTCTCCCTATTGTCACAAGTGATATTGATGCTTTAATTTTGCAACAGAAGCTTTTATTTCCTCTATTCTTTTTTGAAACAATGTTCATGCATCAAAAGATGAAAACATGGATTCTTGTAACAATCATTATTCTTTTCATGATTAGGCATCATAAACAAATTCTCCTCCGTGCCATACATGTACTGATGCTTCGATTTTCGAAGAAAAGCTTTTTTTCCTTAATTTAACATGTAAACAAGGTTTGTCCATCAAAAGAGACAAACATGGATTCTGGTAACAATCTTTGTTCCTTTCATGATTGGGCACCATAAACACATTTTCCTCATAAGTATACATCATACTAATGCTATGATTTTGCAAGAAAAGCTTTTTTTACTCAAATTACCTTTGAAACAAAGTTCATCCATCAATATGGGCAAACATAGACTCTTGTAATAGTCTCCACTCTTTTCATGATTGGATACCATAAACACGTTCTCCTTATTGCCTTAAGTGATATTGATGCTTTCATTTTGCAAGAAAAGCTTTTGTTTCCTCTATTTTCCTTTAAAACAATCTTTATATGTTAAAAAAGGCAAACGTGGATTCTTGTAACAACCATCATTCTTTTCATGATTGGGCATCAAAAACACATTTTCCTCATTGCCACACACGATACTAACGCTTTGGTTTTACAAGAAAAGCTTTTCTTTCCTCCATTTGACTCTGAAATGAGGTTTATCTATCAAAAGAGACAAATGGATTCTTTTAAGATTCTTCATTCTTTTCATGATTGGGTATAATAAACACATTTTTCTCAAAGGGATACATAATAGTAAAGCTTTGATTTTGCAAGAAAAGCTTTTCTTTACTCCAATTACCTTTGAAACAAAGTTTATCCATCAAAAGGGGCAAACATAGGTTTTTTTAATAGTCTTCACTCTTTTCATGATTGCTTACCATAAACACATTCTCCTTATTACCGTAAGTGATATTGACACTTTGATTGTGCAAAAAAAGTTTTTCCTCTCTCTATTTTCCTTTAAAACAATGTTTGTGCATCAAAAGAGGCAAACATGGATTCTTGTAACAATCATTGTTCTTTTCATGATTAGGCATCGTAAACAAATTCTCTTCCATGCCATACATGATACTGATGCTTTGGTTTTGCAAGAAAAGCTTTTCTTTCCTTCATTTAACTTTGAAATGAGGTTCATCTGTCAAAAGATATAAACATGGATTCTTGTAACAATCATTATTCTTTTCATGATTGGGCACCATACACATATCTTCCTCATAGGGATACATGATACTAATGCTTTGATTTTGTAGTAAAATATTTTCTTTACTTTAATTACTTTTGAAACAAAGTTCATCTATCAAACATGGCAAACATAGATTATTTTAATAGTCCCCACTCTTTTCATGATTGAGCAAGATAAAAGCATTCTCCTTATTGCTGTAAGTGATATTGATGCTTTAATTTTGTAAGAAAAGAATTTCTTTCCTCCCTTTTCCTTTGAAACAATTTTCGTGCGTCAAAATACGTAAACTTGGATTCTTGTAGCAATCATTGTTCTTTTCATGATTGGGCATCATAACTTTCTCCTTTGTGCCACTCATGATACTATGCATTGTTTTTGCAAGAAAAGCTTATATTTCCTTGATTTAGCTTTGAAATGAGGTTTATTGGTCAAAAGAAGCAAACATGGATTCTTGTAACAATCATCATTCTTTTCATGATTAGGCACCATAAACACATTTTTTTTATAGGGATACATGATACAAACGCTTTCATTTTGCAAGAAAAGCTTTTCTTTACTCCAATTAGCTTTGAAACAAAGTTCATCCATTAAAAGAGGCAAACATAAATTCTTGTAATAGTCTCTACTCTTTTCATGATTGGGCACCATAAACACGTTCCCTTTACTGCCGAAGCGATATTGATACTTCGATTTTGCAAGAAAAGCTTTTCTCATCCATTTTTCTTTGAAACAATGTTCGTGCATCAAAAGAGGCAAGCATGGATTCCTGCATCAATCATCGTTCTTTTCATGATCGGGCATCGTAAACACATTCTCCTCCTTACCATATGTGTTATTGATGCTTTGGTTTCGTAAGAAAAGCTTTTCTTTCCTCTATTTAACTTTGAAACGAAGTTTATCCGTCAAAAAAGACAAACACGAATTCGTGTAACAATCTTCATTCTTTTCATGATTGGGCACCATAAACATATTTTCCTCATAGGGATACATGACACTAATGCTTTGATTTTGTAATAAAAGCTTTTTGTTACTCCAATTACCTTTAACACAAAGATTATCTATCAAACATGGCAAACATAGATTCTTTTAATAGTCCCCATTCTTTTCATGATTGGGCAAATAAACACATTTTCCTTATTGCTGTAAGCGATATTGATGCTTTGATTTTGTAAGAAAAGCATTCCTTTCCTTCATTTTCCTTTGAAACAATCTTCGTGCATCTAAATAGGTAAACATGGATTCCTGTAGCAATCATTGTTCTTTTCATGATTGGGCATCATAAACACTTTCTCTTCCATGCCACGCATGATACTAATGCTTTGGTTTTGCAAGAAAAGCTTATATTTCCTTGATTTAGCGTTGAAACGAGGTTCATTGGTCAAAAAAGGCAAACATGGATCCTTGTAACAATCATTATTCTTTTCTTGATTGAGCACCATAAACACATTTTCCTCATAGGGATACATCATATTAATGCTTTCATTTTGCAAGAAAAGCTTTTCTTTATACCAATTAGCTTTGAAACAAAGTTCATCCATTAAAAGAGGCAAACATAGATTCTTGTAATAGTCTCCATTCTTTCCATGATTGGGCACCACAAACACGTTCCCCTTATTGCTGACACTTCGATTTTGCAAGAAAAGCTTTTCTCCTCTATTTTCCTCTGAAACAATTTTCGTGAATCAAAAGAGGCAAACATGGATTTTTGCATCAGTCATCATTCTTTTCATGATTAGGCATCATAAACACATTCCCCTCCTTGCCATACACGATACTGATGCTTTGGTTTTGCAAGAAAAGCTTTTCTTTCCTCCATTTAGCTTTGAATTCTGTTTCATTTGTCAAAGGAGACAAACACAAATTCTTGGAATAATCTTTGTTCTTTTCATGATTAGGCACTATAAAAACAATTTCCTCATAGGGATACATGATACTAATGCTTTGATTTTGCAAAAAAACTTTTCCTTACTCCAATTACCTTTAAAACAAAGTTCATCCATCAAAAAGGGCAAACATAGATTCTTTTAGTAGTCTTGACTCTTTTCATGATTAGGCACCACAAACACATTTTCCTTATTGCCACAAGCGATATTGATGCTTTGGTTTTACAGGAAAAGCTTTTCTTTCCTTTATTTTCCATTAAAACAATCATTGTGCATCAAAAGAGGCAAACATGGATTCTTCTAACAATCATCATTCTTTTCATGATTGGGCATCATAAACACATTCTCCTCTTTGCTATACACGATGTCGATGCTTTGGTTTTGCAAGAAAAGCTTTCTTTCCTCTATTTAACTTCGAAATAAGGTTCGCCATAAAAAGAGATAAACATGGATTCTAGTAAGAACCTTCATTGTTTTCATGATTGGGCACCATATACACATTTTCCTCATGGGGATACATGATACTAATGCTATGATTTTACAAGAAAAGCTTTTCTTTACTCCAATTACCTTTGAAATAGAGTTCATCCATCAAAAGTGGCAAACATAGATTCTTTTAATAGTCTCGACTTTTTTCATGATTGGGCACCATAAACATGTTTTTCTTATTGCTATAAGCGATATTGATGCTTTGATTTTGTAGGAAAAGCTTTTCTTTCTGTGATTTTCCTTTGAAACGAGGTTTGTTTGTAAAAAGAGATAAATATTGATTCTTGTAACAATCTTCATTTTTTTCGTGATTGGGCACCGTAAGAACATTTTACTCAGAGGGATACATGATACTAATGCTTTGATTTTGGAAGAAAAGCTTTTTTTTTACTCCAATATTGTTAAAACAAAGTTCATTTATTAAAGGGGTAGACATAGATTCTTGTAATAGTCTACACGTTTTTCATAATTGGGCACCATAAACTAGTTCTCCTTATTACCGTAAGTGATATTGATTTGCAAGAAAATCTTTTTTCCTTCATTTTCCTTTGAAATGATGTTTGTGCATTAAAAGAGGTAAACGCAGATTGTTGTAACAATCATCATTCTTTTCATGATTAAGCATCATAAACACATTCTCCTTCTTGCCACACACGATATTGATGCTTGGTTATGGAAGAAAAGGTTTTCTTTCCTTTATTTACCTTTAAAACAAGGTTTGTTTGTTAAAAGAGACAAACTTGGATTCCTATAACAATCTTCATTCTTTTCATGATTGGGCACTATCAACATATTTTACTCATAAGGATACATAACACTAATGCTTTGATTTGGCAAGAAAAGCTTTTCTTTACTCTAATTGCCTTTGAAACAAAGTTCATCCATCAAAAGGGGCCTACATAGATTTTTTTAGTAGTTTCCACTCTTTTCATGATTGGGCACCATGAATACATTCTCTTTATTGCCGTAAGTGATATTGAGACTTTGATTTTGCAAGAAAAGCTTTTCTTTCCTTCATTTACCTTTGAATCAAAGTTTCTCCGTCAAAAGCGATGAACATGGATTCTTGTAACAATCTTCGATCTTTTCATGATTGGGCATTATAAACATGTTCTCCTCCTTGTCGTACACACTATCGATGATTTGGTTTCACAAGAAAAGTTTTTTGTTCCTTCATTTACCTTTGAAACAAGGTTCCTTCATCAAAAGGGATAAACATGGATTCTTGTAACAATCTTTACTCTTTTTATGATTGGGCACCATAAAAAAATTTTCCTCATAGGCATACATGATACTAATGCTTTGATTTTGCAAAAAAAGCCTTTCTTTCCTCCATTTTCCTAAGAATCAATGTTCGTCCATCAAAAGAGGCAAACATAGATTCTAGTAATAATCCTTACTTTTTTCTTGACTGGGCAAGATAAACACGTTCTCTTCATTGTTGCATGTGATATTAATGCTTTGATTTTGCTAGAAAAGCTTTTCTTTCCTCCATTTTCCTTTAAAATAATGTTTATCCTTAAGAAGAGACAATATATGGATTCTTGTGACAATCTTTGTTCTTTTAATGATTGGGCATCATAAACGCATTCTCTTCTTTGCCATACGTGATATCGATGCCTTGGTTTTGCAAGAAAAGCTTTTTTTTCCTCTATTTAACATTAAAATGAGGTTCGTACTTCAAAAGAGACAAACATGGCTTCTTGCAGCAATCTTCACTCTTTTCATGATTGGGCACCATAAACATATTTTTCTCATAGGGATACATGATAAGAATGCTTTGATTTCTTAAGAAAAGCCTTTATTTCCTTTATTTTCTTTAGAAGCAAGGCCCACCCATCAAAATAGATGAACATAGGTTCTAGTATTAATCTCCACTATTTTCATGATTGCGCACCGAAAAATGTTCTCCTTATTGTTGTACATGATATTCATGCTTTGATTTTGCACGATAAAATTTTTTTCCTCCATTTTCCTTTAAATCAAAGTTCATCTATCAAAAATGACAAACATGGATTCTTGTGCCAATTTTCAATCCTTTTCATGATGGGTATCATAAACATATCCCCCACCTTGCCATATGTGATAACGATGCTTTGGTTTTGCAAGGAAAACTTTGAAATAAGGTTTGTTCATCAAAAGAGACAAACAAGGATTCTTATAACAATTATCATTCTTTTCATGATTGGGCGCCATAAACATATTTTCCTTATAGGGATACATGATACTAATGCTTTAATTTCACAAGAAAAGCTTTTCTTTACTCCAATTTCCTTCAAAACAAAGTTCATCCGTCAGAAGGGTTAAACATAGATTCTTGTAATAGTCACCACTCTTTTTGTGATAAGGCACCATAAACACATTCTCCTTATTACCGTAAATGATATTAATGCTTTGATTTTACAAAAAAAGCTTTTTTTCCTTTATTTTTCTTTAAAACAATGTCCGTGCATCGAAAGAGGTAAACATCGATTCTTGTAACAATCATCGTTCTTTTCATGATTAGGCACTATAAACACATTTTCTCATTGGGATACATGATACTAATGCTTGGATTTCACTGGGAAAGCCTTTCTTTCCTCCATTTCCCTTAGAATCAAGGTTCATTTATCAAAAGAGGCAAACATAGATTCTTGTAACAATCTCCACTCATTTCATGATTGGGCACCGTAAAAAAGTTTTCCCTATTACCATACACGATATTCATGCTTTGGTTAAAAGAAGTAATTTTCTTTTTTTCATTTTCCTTCATATCAAAGTTTATCCATCAAAAGCGACAAACATGGATTCTTGTAACAATCTTTGTTCCTTTTATGATTGGCACAATGAACACATTTTCCTCACAGAGAATTATGATACTAATGCTTTGATTTTGCAAAAAAAGGCTTTTTTTTTACTCCAATTCACTTTGAAACAAAGTTCATCCATTAAAAAGGGCAAACATAGATTCTCGCAATAGCCTCCACTCTTTTCATGATTAGGCATTATAAATATATTCTCTTTATTTCCGTAAGTGATATTGCCACTTTGATTTTGTAAGAAAAGCTTTTTTTTCTTCGTTTTCCTTTGAAACAATGTTTGTCCGTCAAAAGAGGCAATCATGGATTCTTGTAACAATCATCATTCATTTCATGATTGGGCATCATAAACACATTCTCCTTATTGCCATACACGATACAGATGCTTTGGCTTTGCAAGAAAAGCATTTCTTTTCTCTATTTCACTTTGAAATAAGGTTCATCCATCAAAATAAGCATACATGGATTCTTGTAATAGTCTTCGTTCCTTTCATGATTAGGCACCATAAACACGTTTTCATCATAGGGATACATGATACTAATGATTTGATTTTGCAAGAAAAGCTTTTCTTTTCTCCAATTACCTTTGAAACAAACTTCATCCCTCAAAACGGGCAAACATAGATTCTTGTAATAGCCTCCACTCTTTTCTTGATTGGGCACCATAAACACGTTCTCCTTATTAACGTAGGCGATATTGACGCTTTGATTTTGCAAGAAAATCTTTTCTTTCTTCCATTTTCCTTTGTAACAATAGTCATGTGTCAAAAGAGGCAAACATGGATTCTTGTAACAATCTTCATTCTTTTCATGATTAGGCACCATAAAAAAATTTTCCTCATAGGCATACATGATGCTAATCCTTTGATTTTGCAAGAAAAGCCTTTCTTTCCTCTATTTTCCTAAGAATCAATGTTCGTCTATCGAAAGAGGCAAACATAGATTCTTGTAATAATCCTCACTCTTTTCATGATTGGGCATGATAAACACAATCTCCCCATTGCCATATGTGATATTGACGCTTTGATTTTGCTGGAAAAACTTCTTTTTCCTCTATTTTCCTTTAAAAAAATGTTTGTCCATAAGAAGAGACAAATATGGATTCTTGTGACAATCTTTATTCTTTAATGATTGGGCATCATAAATGTATTCACCTCCTTGCCATACGCAATATCGATGCTTTGGTTTTGCAAGAAAAGCTTTTCTTTTCTCTATTTACCATTAAAACAAGGTTCATTTGTCAAAAGAGACAAACATGGCTTCTTGCAACAATCTTCATTCTTTTCATGATTGGGTACCATAAACACATTTTCCTCATAAGGATAAATGATAAGATTGCTTTGATTTTGCAAGAAAAGCCTTTCTTTCCTTTATTTTCTTTAGAAGCAAGGTTTATCCATTAAAAGAGACAAACATAGGTTCTTGTAATAATCTCCACTTTTTTTCATGAATAGGCACCATAAAAATGTTCTCCTATGTCGTACAGGATATTCATGCTTTGATTTTGCAAGATAAAATTTTTCTTTCCTTTATTTTCCTTCAAATCAAAGTTCATCCGTCAAAAGTGACAAACATAGATTCTTGTAACAATTTTTCAATCTTTTCATGATTGGCCATCATAAGCATATTCCCCACCTTGCCATATGCGATATTGATGCTTTGCTTTTGCAAAAAAAAATTTTGAAACGAGGTTTGTTCATTAAAAGAGACAAACATGGATTTTTATAGCAATCATTTTTTTTCATGCTTGGGCACCATAAATATATTTTCCTCAAAGGGATACATGATACTAATGCTTTGATTTCATAAGAAAAGCTTTTCTTTGCTCCAATTCCCTTTGAAACAAAGTTCATCTATCATAAGGGGTAAACATAGATTCTGGTAATAGTCACCACTCTTTTCATGATTAGTCATTGTAAACATGTTCTCCATACTACGGTAAGTGATATTGACATTTTGATTTTGCAAGAAAAGCTTTTCTTTCCTCTATTTTCCTTTGAAACAATGTTCGTGCATCAAAAAAGGCAAACATGGATGCTTGTAACAATCATCATTCTTTTCATGATGGGCACTATAAACACATTTTTCTCATTGGGATACATGATACTAATGCTTGGATTTTGCAAGGAAAGCCATTATTTCCTCTATTTTCCTTAGAATCAAGGTTCATCTGCCAAAAAAGGTAAACATAGATTCTTGTAACAATCTCCACTTATTTCATGATCGGGCATCGTAAAATTGTTCTCCCTATTACCATACACAATATTCATGCTTTGGTTTTGCAAAAATAATTTTCTTTCCACCATTTTCCTTCATATCAAAGTTTATCTGTCGAAAGCGGCAAACATGGATTCTTGCAAAAATCTTCATTCTTTTCATGATTGGGCACCATAAACACATTTTTTTCACTGGGATGAATGGTACTAATGCTTTGATTTTGCAAGAAAAGCTTTTCTTTACTCTAATTACCTTTGAAAAAAAAGTTTATCGATTAAAAGGGGCAAACATAGATTGTCATAATAGTCTTTCTTTTCATGATTAAGCACTATAAATATGTTCTCCTTATTGCCATAAGTGTTATTGATGCTTTGATTTTGTAAGAAAACCCTTTTTGTCCTCTATTTTCCTTTGAAACAATGTTTGTTCATTAAAAGAGGCTAACATGGATTCTTATAACAATCATCGTTCTTTTCATGATTTGGCATCATAAACATGTTCTCCTCCTTGCCATATACGATACTGATGCTTTGGCTTTATAGGAAAAGCTTTTCTTTCCTCCATTTAACTTTGAAACAAGGTTTGTCTGTCAAAATAAACAAACATGGATTCTTGTAACAATTTTCATTCTTTTCATGACTAGGCACCATAAACACGTTTTCGTCATAGGGATACATGATACTAATGCTTTGATTTTGCAAGAAAAGCTTTCCTTTTCTCCAATTAACTTTGAAACAAACTTCATCCCTTAAAAAGGGCAAACGTAGATTCTTGTAATAGTCTTCATTCTTTTCATTATTGGGCACCATAAACACGTTCTCCTTATTGCCATAAGTGATATTGACGCTTTGATTTTACAAGAAATTCCATTCTTTCCTTTATTTTCCTTTGAAACAATGGTCGTGTGTCAAAAGAGGCAAACATGGGTTCTTGTAACAATCTTTGTTCTTTTCACGATTAGGCACCATAAAAAAATTTTCCTCATAAGCATACATGATATTAATGCTTTGATTTTGCAAGAAAAGCCTTTCTTTCCTCTATTTTCCTAAGAATTAGTGTTCATCCATCAAAAAAGGCAAACATAGGTTCTTGTAATAATCCTCACTCTTTTCATGATTGGGCATGATAAGCACGTTCTTCTTATTACCGTAGTGATATTGAGGCTTTGATTTTGCTGGAAAAGCTTTTCTTTCCTCTATTTTCCTTTGAAATAATGTTTGTCCATAAGAAGAGACAAATATGGATTTTTATGACAATCATTGTTCTTTTAATGATTGGGCATCATAAACACATTCTTTTCTTTGCCATACACGATATCGACACCAAGAAAAGCTTTTCTTTCCTCTATTTACCATGAAAACATGGTTCATACGTCAAAAGAGACAAACATGGCTTCTTGCAACAATCATCATTCTTTTCATGATTAGGCACCATATACACATTTTCCTCATCGAGATACATGATAAGAATGCTTTAATTTTGCAAGAAAAGCCTTTCTTTCTTTTATTTTCCTTAGAAGCAAGGTCCATCCATCAAAAGAGACAAACATAGGTTCTTGTAATAATCTCCATTCTTTTCAAGATTGGGCACTGTAAAATGTTCTCTTTATTGTCGTACATCATATTCATGCTTTGATTTTGCAAGATAAATTTTTTTCCTCCATTTTCCTTCAAATCAAAGTTTATCCATCAAAAGTGATAAACATGGATTCTTGTAACAATTTTTTGATTTTTTCATGATTGGGCATCATAAATATATTCCCCACCTTCCCATATGCGATATTGATTCTTTGGTTTTGCAAGAAAAACTTTGGAATGAGATTCATTTGTCAAAATAGAGAAACATGGATTTTTATAATAATCATTATTCTTTTCATGATTGGGCACCATAAATACATTTTTCTTACAGGGATACATGATACTAATGCTTTAATTTTGCAAGAAAAGTTTTTCTTTACTCCAATTTCCTTTGAAACAAAGATTATCCATTAGAAAGGGAAAACATAGTTTCTTGTAATAGTCACCACTTTTTTCATGATTGGGCACCATAAAGATGTTCTCTTTATTACCGTAAGCGATATTGACGCTTTGATTTTGCAGGAAAAACTTTTCTTTCCTCTATTTTCCTTTGAAACAATGTTCATGCATCAAAAGAGGCAAACATGGATTCTTGCAACAATCATCATTCTTTTCACAATTAGGCACTATAAACATATTTTTCTCATTGGGATACGTGATGCTTATGCTTGGATTTCGCAAGGAAAGCCTTTCTTTCCTCCATTTTATTTAGAATCAAAGTTCATCTATCAAAAGAGGCAAACATAGATTCTTGTAACAATCTCGACTCATTTCATGATTGGGAACCATAAAAATGTTCTCCATATTACCATACATGATATTCATGCTTTGCTTTTGCAAGAAATGATTTTTTTCTGCCATTTTCCTTCATATCAAAGTTTATCTGTCAAAAATGACAAACATGGATTCTTGTAACAATCTTTGTTTTTAATGATTGGGCACAATAAACACATTTTCCTCCCCATGGTACATCATACTAATGCTTTGATTTTGCAAGAAAAGCTTTTCTTTACTCCAATTACCTTTGAAACAAAGTTCATCCATCAAAAAGGGGAAACATATATTCTCGTAATAGTCTCCATTCTTTTCATTATTAGGTACTATAAATATGTTCTCCTTATTGCTGTAAGTAATATTGATGCTTTGATTTTACAAGAAAAGCTTTTTTTCCTCCGTTTTCCTTTGAAACAATGTTTGTTTGCAAAAAAGGCGAACATGGATTCTTGTAACAATCATCATTCTTTTCGTGATTGGGCATCATAAACATATTTTCCTCCTTACCATGCACGATATTGATGCTTTGGCTTTAGAAGAAAAGCTTTCCTTTCCTCCATTTAACTTTGAAATAAGGTTCATTCGTCAAAATAGATAAACATGGATTCTTGTAACAGTCTTCGTTCTTTTCATGATTAGGCACCACAAACTCAATTTCCTCATAGCGATACATGATACCAATGCTTTGATTTTGCAAGAAAAGCTTTTCTTTTCTCCAATTATCTTTGAAACAAACTTTATCCCTCAAAAGGGGTAAACATAGACTTTTTTAATAGTCTCCACTTTTTTCATGATTAGGCGCCATAAACACATTCTCCTTATTGCCGTAGGTAATATTGACACTTTGATTTCATAAGAAAAGCCTTTCTTTCATCTATTTTCCTCTGAAACAATGGTCGTGTGTTAAAAGAGGCAATCATGGATTCTTGTAACAATCATCATTCTTTTCATGATTGGCACCATAAACATATTTTCCTCATAGGGATACATGACATTAATCCTTGGATTTCACAAGGAAAGCCTTTCTTTCCTCCATTTTCCTTAGAATGAAGGTTCATCTGTCAAAAGAGGCAAACATAGATTCTTGTAACAATCTCCACTCATTTCATGATTGGGCATCGTAAAAATGTTCTCCCTATTGCCATACACGATATTCACGCTTTGGTTTTGCATGAAATGATTTTCTTTCCTCAATTTTCCTTCATATTAAAGTTTATCCATTAAAAGCAACAAACATGGATTCTTGTAACAATCTTCATTCTTTTCATGATTGGGCACCATAAACACATTTTCCTTACCGGGGTACATAATACTAATGCTTTGATTTTGTAAAAAAGTTTTTTTTTTTACTCTAATTACCTTTGAAACAAAGCTTATCCATTAAAAAGGGCAAACATAGATTCTCGTAATAGTCTCCACTATTTTCATGATTAGGCACTATAAATATGTTCTCCTTATTGCCATAAGTGATATTGATGCTTTGATTTTGCAAGCGAAGCTTTTTTTCCCTCCGTTTTCCTTTGAAATTATGTTTATCCATTAAAAGAGGCAAACATGGATACTTGTAGCAATCATCGTTCCTTTCATGATTAGGCATTATAAACATATTCTCCTCCTTGCCATGCATAACACTGATGCATTGGCTTTGCAAGAAAAGCTTTTTTTTCCTCCATTTAACTTGGAAACGAGGTTCGTCCATCAAAATAGACAAACATGGATTCTTGCAATAGTCTTCATTCTTTTTGTGATTAGGCACCATGAACACATTGTCCTCATAGGGATACATGATATTAATGCTTTGATTTTGCAAGAAAAGCTTTTTTTTCTCCAATTACCTTTGAGACAAACTTTATCCCTCAAAAGGGGTAAACATAGATTCTTGTCATAATCTCCATTCTTTTTATGATTGGGCACCATAAGCATGTTTTCCTTATTGCCTTAAGCGAATTGATGCTTTGATTTTGCAAGAAAAGCTTTTTTTTCCACCATTTTCCTTTAAAACAATGTTTGTTCTTTTCATGATTGGGCACCATAAAAACATTTTCCTCATAGGGATACATGATACTAATGCTTTGATTTTGCAGGAAAAGTTTCTTTACTCTAATTACCTTTAAAAGAAAGTTGATCCATCAAAAAGGGTAAGCATAGATTTTCTTAATAGTTTCCACTCTTTTCATGATTAGGCACCATAAACACGTTCTCCTTATTGCCATAAGAGATATTGACACTTTGATTTTTTAGGAAAAGCTTTTCTTTCCTCCATTTTCCTTTGAAATAATATTCATCCATTAAAAGAGACAAACATGGATTCTTGTAACAATCTTTATTCTTTTCTTGATAAGGCATCATAAATAAATTCTCCTCCTTGCCATACACGATACTGATGCTTTGATTTTGTAAGAAAAGCTTTTCTTTCTGCCACTTAACTTTGAAATGAAGTCATCTGTTAAAAGAGACAAACATGGATTCTTGTAATAATCTTCATTTTTTTTCATGATTGAGCACCTTCTAAAGATACATGATAGTAATGCTTTGATTTTACAAGAAAAGCTTTTTTGTACTTTAATTATGTTTGAAACAAAGTTCATCCATCAAAAGGGTTAAACGTAGATTCTTCTAATAGTCTCCATGCTTTTCATGATTAGGCACTACAATGTGTTCTCTTTATTACCGTTGGTGACATTGACGCTTTAATTTTGCAGGAAAAGATTTTTTTCTTACATTTTCCCTTATACCAATGTTAATCCGTCAAAAGCAACAAACATGGATTCATATTGCAATCTTCAATCTTTTCATGATTGGGCATCATAAACACATTCTCTTCCTTGCTACACTCATTATTGATGCTTTGGTTGTACAAAAAAAGCTTTTCTTTCCTCCATTTAACTTTAAAACAATGTTCATCCATCAAACATGACAAACATGGATTCTTGTAACAAACTTCGTTCTTTTCATGATTGGGCACCATAAACACATTTTCCTCATAGGGATACATGATACTAATGCTTTGATTTTGCAAGAAAAGCTTTTCTCTACTCTAGTTATGTTTGAAACAAAAATCATCCATCAAAAGGGGCAAACATAGATTCTTGTAATGGTCTCCACTCTTTTCATGATTGGGCACCATAAACACGTCCTCCTTGTTGCCGTAAGTGATATTGATGCTTTGATTTTTACAGGAAAAGCTTTTTTTCCTCTATTTTCTTTTAAAATAATGCGTTAAAAGAGCCACACATGGATTCTTGTAACAATCATTGTTCTTTTCGTGATCGAGCATCTTAATACATTTCTTTTCTTGCCATAGGTGATATTGATGCTTTGGTTTTGCATGAAAATCTTTTCTTTCCTTCACTTAACTTTGAAACAATGTTGGTACATCAAAAGAGACAAACATGGATTCTTGTAACAATCTTCATTCTTTTCATGATTGAGCACCATAAACACATTTTCCTTATAGGGATACATGATATTAATGCTTTGATTTTGCAAGAAAAGCTTTTCTTTACTCCAATTAGCTTTAAAACAAAGTTCATCCATTAAAAGGGGCAAACATTGATTCTTGCAATAGTCTCCATTTTTTTCTTCATTGGGCACCATAAACATGTTCTACTTGTTGTTGTCAGGGATATTGACGCTTTTGTTTTGCAAGCAAAGTTTTTCTTTCCCCTATTTTCCCTTGAAAAAATGATCATGCTCTAAAAGAGGCAAACATGGATTCTTGTAACAATCATCATTCATTTCGTGATTGGGCATCAAAAACACATTCTCCTCCTTGCCATACATGATACTAATGCCTTAGTTTTGTAAAAAAAGCTTTTCTTTCCTCCATTTAAATTTGAAATGAGGTTTGTCCATCAAAAAAGGTAAACATGGATTCTTGTAACAATCATCACTCTTTTCATTTTAGGGCACCAAAAACACATTTTCCTCGTACGGATACATGATACCAATGCTTTGATGCTGTAAGAACAGCTTTTCTTTACTCCAATTTCCTTTGAAACAAAGTTTATTTGTGAAAAGGGCCAAACATAGATTCTTGTAATAGTCTCTAAATTTTTCATGATTGGGCATGATAAACACATTCTCCTTGTTGCTGTAAGTGATAGTGATGCTTTGATTTTGCAAGAAAAACTTCTTTACTCCAATCACTTTAAAACAAAGTTCATCCATCAAAAGGGGCAAACATTGATTCTTAGAATAGTCTCCACTCTTTTCATGATTGGGCACCATAAACATGTTCTCCTTGTTGCCATAAGGGATATTGATGCTTTGATTTTCTAAGAAAAGTTTTTCTTTCCTCTATTTTCCCTTGAAAAATGTCCATGCACTAAAATAGGCAAACATGGATTCTTGTAACAATTATTGTTCATTTCATGACTAGGCATCATAAGGACATTCTCCTCCTTGCCATACATGATAATGATGCTTTGGTTTTACAAGAAAAGCTTTTCTTTCCTCTATTTAACTTTAAAACTAGGTTCATCTGTGAAAAGAGACAAACATGGATTCTTGTAATAATCTTTATTCTTTTCATGATTGGGTGCCATAAACACATTTTCCTCACAGGGATACATGATACTAATGCTTTGATTTTGCAATAAAAGCTTTTCTTTGCTCCAATTTCCTTTGAAACAAAGTTTATTTGTTACAAGAGGCAAACATAGATTCTTGTGGTAGTCTTTACATTTTTCATAATTGGGCACCATAAACACACTCTACTTATTGCCGTAAGTGATATTGACACTTTGATTTTGCAAGAAAAACCTTTCTTTCCACTATTTTCCTATGAAATAATGTTCGTACATCGAAAGAGGCAAACATGGATTCTTTAACAATCATCATTCTTTTCATGATTAGGCATCATAAACATATTCCCCTCCTTGCCATACATGATATTGATGCTTTGGTTTTGCGTGAAAAGCTTTTCTTTCCTCTACTTAACTTAGAAACAACATTTACCTATCAAAAGAGAAAAACATGGATCCTTGTAACAATCTTCGTTCTTTTCTTGATTGGGCACCATAAACACATTTTCCTCATTGGGATACATGGTACTAATGCTTCATTTTGCAAGAAAAGCTTTTCTTTACTCTAATTAGCTTTAAAACAAAGTTCATCCACCAAAAAGGGCAAACATTGATTTTTGTAATAGTCTCTACTCCTTTCATGATTGGGTGCCATAAACATGTTCTCGTTATTGCTGCAAGTGATATTGACACTTTCATTTTGCAAGAAAAGCTTTTATTTCCTCTATTTTCCCTTAAAACAATGTTCGTGCGTCAAAAAAGGCAGGCTTGAATTCTTGTAACTATCATCATTCGTTTCGAGATCGGGCATCATAAATACATTCTCCTCTTTGCCAGGCATGATACTAATGCCTTGACTTCGCAAGAAAGGCTTTTGTTTTCATTTTTTAACATTGAAATGAGGTTTGTCAGTCAGAAACTTGGACTCTTGTAACAATCTTTGTTCTTTTTATGATTGGGCACCATAAACACATTTTCCCTGTAGGGATACATGATACTAATGCTTTGATTTTCCAAGAAAAGCTTTTCTTTCCTCCATTTTCATTTGAAACAATGTTCGTGCGTCAAAAAAGGTAAACATGGATTCTTGTAACAATCATCATTCTTTTTGTGATTAGGCATCATAAACACATTCTCCTCCTTGCCATACATGATACTGATGCTATTTTTTTTGCAAGAAAAGCTTTTATTTCCTCTATTTAACTTTGAAATGAGGTTCATCCATTAAAAGAGACAAATAGGGATTCTTGCAACAATCTTTATTCTTTTCATGTTTGGGCATCATAAACATATTTTTCTCGTAGGGATACATGATACTAATGCTTTGATTTTGCAAGAAAAGCTTTTCTTTCCTCTATTTTCATTTGAAACAATATTCGTGCGTCAAAAAAGGCAAACATGGATTCTTGTAACAATCATCGTTCTTTTCGTGATTAGGCATCGTAAACACATTCTCCGTCTTGCCATACAAGATACTAATGCTTTTTTTTAAAAAAAAGCTTTTCTTTCCTTCATTTAAATTTGAAATGTGGTTCATCCATCAAAAGAGACAAACAAGGATTCTTGTAACAATCTTTATTCTTTTCATGATTGGGCATCATAAACACATTTTCAGCATAGGGATACATGGTACTAATGCTTTGATTTTACAAGAAAAGCTTTTTTTACTCTAATTACCATTGAAACAAAATTCATCAATCAAAAGGGGCAAACATTGATTCTTGTAACAGTCTTTCCTCTTTTCAAGATTGGGCACGATAAACATGTTCCCCTTATTGTCGTAAGTGACATTAACGCTTTGATTTTGAAAGAAAAGCTTTTTTTACCTCCATTTTCCCTTGAAACGATGTTCATGCATCAAAAAAGGCAAACATGGATTCTTGTAACAATCATCATTCATTTCATGATTAGGTATCACAAATACATTCTACTCTTTGCCATACACGATACTAATGCCTTGGCTTTACAAGAAAAGCTTTTTTTTTCCTCCTTTTAACTTTGAAATAGGGCTTGTTGTCAAAAGAGGCAAACATGGATTCTTGTAACAATCTTTGTTTTTTTCATGGTTAGGCATCGTAAACACATTTTCCTCGTAGGGATACATGATTCTAATGCTTTCATTTTGCAAGAAAAGCTTTTATTTCCTCTATTTTCGTTGCAACAATGTTTATGCATCAAAAAAGGCAAACATGGTTTCTTGTAACTATCATCATTTGATTCATGATTAGGCATCATAATACACTCTTCTTTGCCATACATGATACTAGTGCCTTGGCTTTGCAAGAAAGGTTTTTCCTTCCTCCACTTAACTTTGAAATGAGGTTTGTCTGTCAGAAACTTGGATTCTTGTAACAATCTTTGTTCTTTCCATGATTAGGCACCATAAACACATTTTCCTCATAGGGATACATGATACTAATGCTTTGATTTTGCAAGAAAAGCTTTTCTTTCCTTCATTTTTGTTTGAAACAATGTTCGTTCGTTAAAAAAGGCAAACATGGATTCTTATAGTAGTCATTGTTCTTTTTGTGATTAGACATCATAAACACATTCTCCTTCTTGCCATACATGATACTGATGCTATTTTTTTTGCAAGAAAAGCTTTTCTTTCCTCCATTTAACTTTGAAATAAGGTTCATCCATCAAAAAAGACAAATAGGGATTCTTGTAATAAGCTTTATTCTTTTCATGATTGGGCATCATAAATATATTTTCCTCATAGGGATACATGATGCTAATGCTTTGATTTTGCAAGAAAAGCTTTTCTTTCCTCCATTTTCGTTTGAAACAATGTTCATGTGTCAAAAAAGGTAAACATGGATTCTTGTAACAATCATCATTTTTTTCGTGATTATGCATCATAAACACATTCTTCTCCTTGCCATACAAGATGCTAATGCTTTTTTTCCTAAGAAAACTTTTCTTTCCTCCATTTAACTTTGGAATGAAGATCATCCAGCAAAAGAGACAAACAAGGATTCTTGTAACAATCTTTATTCTTTTCATGATTGGGCATCATAAACACATTTTTCTTATAGGGATACATGGTACTAATGCTTAGATTTTACATGAAATGCCTTTTTTTTTACTATAATTACCATTGAAACAAAATTCATCCATCAAAAGGGGCAAACATTGATTCTTGTAATAGTCTTTACTCTTTTTAGGATTGGGCATAATAAACATGTTCCTCTTAGTGCCGTAAGTGACATTGACGCTTTGATTTTGTAAGAAAAGCTTTTCTTTGCTGTATTTTCCCTTAAAATAATGATCATGCATCAAAAAAGGCAAACATGGATTCTTGCAACAATCCTCATTCATTTCATGATTGGGCATCATAAATACGTTCTCCTCTTTGCCATACGCGATACTAATGCCTTAGGTTTGCAAGAAAGGCATTTTTTCCTCTATTTAACTTTAAAACAGGGTTTGTCCATCAAAAGAGACAAACATGGATTTTTGTAACAATCTTTGTTCTTTTCATGGTTAGGCACCATAAACACATTTTCGTCGTAGGGATAGATGATTCTAATGCTTTGATTTTGCAAGAAAAGCTTTTCTTTATGCCAATTTCCATTGAAACAAGTTTTATCCATCAAAAAGGGCAAATATTTATTCTTGTAATAGTCTCTACTCTTCAAATGATTGGGCACCATAAACACATTCTTCTTATTGCTATAAGTGATATTGGCACTTTGATTTCGCAAGAAAAGCTTTTCTTTCCTCTATTTTCCTTTGAACAATGTTCGTCTGTCAAATGGGGCAAACATGGATTCTTATAACAATTATCATTTTTTCGCGATTAGGCACCATAACACATTTTCCTCATAGGGATGAATGATATTAATGCTTTAATTTCACAAGGAAAGCCTTTCTCTTTGACATTTTCCTTAGAATCAAGGTTTATCTATCAAAAGAGGCAAACATAGATATTTGTTCCATACATGATATTCATGCTTTGGTTTTCTAGGAAATGATTTCATTTCCTCCATTTTACTTTGAATCAAGGTTCATCTGTCAAAAGTGACAAACATGCACTCTTGTAACAATCTTTGAACTTTTCATGATTAAGCACCATAAACACATTCTCCTCATTGCCATATGCGATATTGGTGCTTTTGTTTTGCAAGAAAAGCTGTTCTTTCCTCCATTTAACTTTGAAACAAAGTTTGTCCATCAAAAGAGACAAACATGGATTCTTGTAACAATCTTCATTTTTTTCACGATTGGGCTCTATAAACACATTTTTCTCATAGGGATACATGATACTAATGCTTTGATTTTGCAAGAAAAGCTATTTTTTTACTCTAATTACCTTTGAAACAAAGTTTATCCATTAAAAAGGGTAAACATAGATTCCTGTAATAGTCTCCACTCTTTTCATCATTGGGCACCATAAACATGTTCTCCTTGTTGCCCAAAATGATGTTGATGCTTTGATTTTGCAAGAAAAGCTTTTATTTCCTCCATTTTCCTTTGAAATAATGTTCATTCATCAAAAAAGGCATACATGGATTCTTGTAACAATCATCGTTCTTTTTGTGATTAGGCATCATAAAGACATTCTCCTCCTTGCCATGCACGATACTAAAGCCTTGGCTTTAGAAGAAAAGCTTTTCTTTCCTCCGTTTAACTTTGAAACAAGGTTTGTCCATCAAAAAAGACAAACATGGATTCTTGTAGTAGTCTTCATTCTTTTCACGATTATGCACCATAAACACAATTTTCTTATCGGGATACAAGATACTAATGCTTTGATTTGGCAAGAAAAGGTTTTCCTTACTCCAGTTACCCTTGAAACAAAGTTCATTCATCAAAAGGGCCAAACATTGATTCTTGTAATAATCTCTACTCTTTTCATGATTGGGCACCATAAACAATTTTTTTTATTGTTGTAAATGATATTGATGATTTGATTTTGCAAGCAAAGCTTGTTTTTCCTCTATTTTCTTGTTAAACAATGTTCATGAATAAAAAAAAGCAAACATGGACTCTTTAATAATCATCATTCTTTTCAGGATTGGGCATTATAAACACATTCTTCTCTTTACCATACACGATACTGAGGCTTTGGTTTTGCAAGAAAAGCTTTTTTTTCCTCCATTCAACTTTGAAAAAAAGTTTTTTCATTAAAAGGGCAAACATTGATTAATATAATAATCCCCTCTCTTTTTCATGATTGGGCACCATAAACACGGTCTCCTTATTGTTGCAAGCGATATTAATGATTTGATTTTGCAAGAAAAGCTTTTTTTTCCTCCATTTTCCTATGAAACAATGTTTATTTGTCAAAAGAGTCAAGCATGGATTCTTGTAACAATGTTCATTCTTTTCATGGTTGAGCATCATAAACACATTTTCCTCATAGGGATACATTATACTAATGCTTTGATTTCGCAAGAAAACTTTTCTGTACTCTAATTACCTTTGAAACAAAGTTCATCTGTTAAAAAGGGCAAACATTGATTCTTGTAATAATCTTCTCTTTTTTCATGATTGGGCATCATAAACATATTCTCCCTATTGCTGTAAGTGATATTGATGCTTTGATTTTGCAAGAAAAGCTTTTTCCTTCCTCTATTTTCCTTTGAAACTATGTTTATGCATTAAAAGAGGTAAACAAGGATTCTTGTAACAATTGTCATTCTTTTCATAATTGGGAATCATAAACACATTCTCTTCTTTGCCAAATAAGATACTGATGCTTTGGTTTTGCAAAAAAAGTTTTTTTTTCCTCGATATAGCTTTGAAATAAGGTTTATCCCTTAAAAGAGATAAACATGGATTTTTGCAACAATCTTTATTTTTTTTCATGATTAGTCACCAAAAACACATTTTCCTCATAGGGGTACATGGTACTAGTGCTTTGATTTTATAAGGAAAGCTTTTCTTTAGTCCAATTTCCTTTGAAACAAAGTTCTTCCATCGAAAGGGGCAGACATAAATTCTTGTAATAATCTCTGCTCTTTTCATGATTGGGCACATAAACACGTTCTCCTTATTGCCATAAGTCATATTGATGCTTTAATTTTACAAGAAAAAGGCTTTTCTTTCGTTTATTTTCCATTGAAACAATATTCATACATCAAAAGTGGCAAATATGGATTTTTATGATAGTCATCATTCTTTTCATGATTGGGTTACATAAACACATTTTCCTCAAGGGATATAGGATACCAATTCTTTGATTTCGCAAGGAAAGCCTTTCTTTCCTTTATTTTCCTCAAAATCAAGGTTCATCCATCAAAAGAGGCAAACATAGATTCTTGTAATAGGCTCTGCTCTGTTAATGCTTGGGCACCGTAAAAACATTCTCCTTATTGCCATACACGATATTCATGCCTTGGTTTTGCAGGAAAAGATTTTTTTTCCTCCATTTTCCTTTATATCAATTTTCATCCGTAAAAAATGACATACATGGATTCTTGTAACAATCTTTGATCTTTTCATGGTTAGGCATCATAAACACATTCTCATCCTTGCCATACGTGATATTGAAGCTTTGGTTTTGCAAGAACAGTTTTTCTTTCCTCCATTTACCTTTGAACTGAGGTTCTTCTGTTAAAAGGGACAAGCATGGCTTCTTGTGACAATCTTCGTTCTTTTCATGATTGGGCACTGGAACTAAATTTTCCTCAGAGGCACACATGATACTAATGCTTTGATTTTGCAAAAAAAGCCTTTATATCCTCTATTTTCCTTAGAATCAAAGTTTATCCATCAAAATAAATGTAGATTTTTGTAATAATCCCCACTCTTTTCATGATTAGGCAGCATAAAAACATTCTCTGTATTGTCATAAGTGATATTGACAATACCACACGTTGATTTTGCTGGAAAAGCTTTCTTTTCCTCCATTTTCCTTTGAAATAATATTTGTCCGTAAGAAAAGACAAACTTGGATTCTTGTGACAATCTTCGTTCTTTTCATGATTGGGCAAGATAAACATATTCTCCTCCCTACCATATGCAATATTGATGTTTTGGTTTTGCAAGAAAAGCTTTTCTTTCCTCTATTTACCATTGAAATAAGGTTCATCTGTCAAAAGATATAAACATTGATTATTGTAATAATATTCATTCATTTCATGATTGGGCACCATAAACACATTTTCCTTATAGGGATACATGATATTAATGCTTTGATTTCACAAGAAAAGTCTTTTTTTCCTTTATTTTCCTTAGAAGCAAGGTTCATCCATTAAAAAAGGTGAACTTAGATTCTTATAATAATCTCCACTTTTCTCATGATGGTGTATCGTAAAAACGTCCTCTTTATTGCCATACATGACATTCATGCTTTGGTTTTATAGGAAAAGATTTTTTTCCTCTATTTTCCATCGAATCAAAGTTTATCTATCAAATGCAACAAACATGGATTCTTGTAACAATCTTTGATCTTATCATGATTGGACATCATAAACACATTCTCCTCTTTGCCATATGCGATATTGATGCTTGGGTTTTGCAAAAAAAAAGCTTTTTTTTCCTCTATTTACCTTTAAAATGAGGTCATCCATCAAAAGAGGCAAACATGGATTCTTGTAACAATCATCATTCTTTTCATGATTGGGCACCATAAACATATTTTTCTTATATGGATGCATAATACTAATGCTTTGATTTCAAAAAGAAAGCCTTTTCTTCCTCTATTTTCCTTAGAATCAAAGTTTATCTATCAAAAGAGGTAGACAAGATTGTTGTAATAATCTCCACTCCTTTCATGATTTGGCATCGTAAAAGTGTTCTCCTTATTGCCATACATAATATTCATGCTTTGGTTTTACAAGAAAAGATTTTCTTCCCTCCATTTTCCTTCGAATCAAAGTTCATCTATCAAAACTGAAAAACGTGGATTCCTGTAACAATCTTTGATCTCCCAATGATCAGGCATCATAAACCCATTATCTTCCTTGCCATACACAATATTGATGCTTTGCTTTTACAAGAAAAGCTTTTCTTTCCTCATTGACCTTCGAAATGAAGTTCGTCCATCAAAAGAGACAAACATGGATTCTTGTAACAATCTTCTTTCTTTTCATGATTAGAGACCATAAACAAATTTTGCTTATAGGGATACATGATACTAATGCTTTAATTTTGCATGAAAAACCTTTTTTTCCTTCAATTTCCCTCGAATCAATGTTCATTTGTCAAAAGCAACAAACATGGATTCTTGTAACAATCTTCGATCTTTTCATGATTGAGCATGATAAACGCATTCTCCTCCTTGCCATATGCAATGTTGATGCCTTGGTTTTGCAAGAAAAGCTTTTCTTTCCTTCATTTCACTTTGCAATGAGGTTTATCCCTCAAAAGAGACAAACAAGGATTCTTGTAACAATCTTTGTACGTTTCATGATTGGGCATCATAAACACATTTTTCTCGTAGGGATACATGATACGAATGTTTTGATTTTACCAGTAAAGCTTTTCTTTACTCCAATTACCTTTGAAACAAAGTTTATCAATCAAAAGGGGCAAACATAGATTCTTGTAATTATCCCCACATTTTTCATGATTAAGTGCCATAAACACGTTCTCCTTATTACCGTGAGTGATATTCATGCTTTAATTTTACAAGAAAAGCTTTCCTTTCCTCCATTTTCCATTAAAACAATGTTCATGTGTCAAAAGATGCAAACATCAATTCTCACAACAATTATTGTTCTTTTCATGATTGGGCACCATAAACACATTTTTCTCATAGAGATACATGATACTAATGCTTTGATTTTGCAAGGAAAACCTTTTTTTCCTCTATTTTCCTTAGAATCATGGTTCATCTGTCAAAAGAGGCAAACATAGAGTCTTGTAATAATCCCCACTCTTTTCATGATTGGGCACCGTAAAAATGTTCTCCTTATTGCCATACATGATATTCATGCTTCGATTTCGCAGGAAAAGATTTTCTTTCCTCTATTTTGCTTCGTATCAATGTTCATTTGTTAAAAACGATAAACATGATTCTTGTAACAATCTTTAAACTTTTCATGACTAGGCATAATAAACACATTCTCCTCCTTGCCATATGCATTATTGATGCTCTGGTTTCATAAGAAAAGCTTTTCTTTTCTCCATTTAACTTTGAAACAAGGTTCGCTCATCAAAAGAAACATACATGAATTCTTGTAACAATGTTCGTTTGTTTCATGATTGGGCACCATTAACACATTTTCCTCCTATAGATACAAGATACTAATGCTTTGATTTTGCAAGGAAAGCTTTTCTTTACTCTAATTACCTTTGAAATAAAGTTTATCCATTAAAAAGGGCAAACATAGATACTTGTAATTATCCCCACTCCTTTTATGATTAGGCACGATAAATACGTTCTCCTTATTACCCTGAGTGATATTGACACTTTAATTTTACAAGAAAAACTTTTCTTTCCTCAATTTTCCATTAAAACACTATTTATGTGTCAATAGAGGCAAACATCGATTCTTGCAACAATTATTGTTCTTTTTATGATGAGGCACCATAAACACATTTTTCTTATAAGGATACATGATACTACTTGTTTGATTTTGTGAGGAAAGCCTTTTTTCCTCTATTTTCCTTAAAATCATGGTTCATCTATAAAAAAAGGCAAACATAGATTCTTGTAATAATCTCCACTCTTTTCATGATCACCGTAAAAATGTTCTCCTTATTACCATACACGATATTCATGCTTCGATTTTGTAGGCAAAGATTTTCTTTCCTCCATTTTCCTTCGTATCAATGTTTATTCATCAAAAGCGACAAACATAGATTCTTGTAACAATCTTTGAACTTTTCATGATTGGGCATAATAAACACATCCTCCTTGCCATATGCATTATTGATGCTCTGTTTTCACAACAAAAGCTTTTCTTTCCTCCATTTAACTTTGAAACGAGGTTCATTCGTCAAAAGAGACAAACGTGGAATCTTGCAACAATCTTCATTCATTTCAGATTGGGCACCATTAACACATTTTCCTTATGCCAATACATGATACCAATGCTTTGACTTTGCAAGAAAAGCTTTTCTTTACTCTAGTTACCTTTAAAATAGAGTTCATTTTTCAAAAGAGGCAAACATAGATTATTGTAATAGTCTCCACTCTCATCATGATTGGGCACTATAAACACATTTTTCTTATCGCCATAAGTGATATTGATGCTTTGATTTTGCAAGAAAAAGCTTTTCTTTCCTCTATTTTCAATTAAAATAATGTTCATGCATCAAAAAAAGCAAACATGGATTCTTGTAACAATCATCGTTCTTTTCATGATTGGGCACCATAAACACATTATCCTCATAAGGATACATGATACTAATGCTTTGATTTTGCAAGTAAAGCCTTTTTTTCCTCTATTTTCCTTAGAATCAAGGTTCATTCATCAAAAGAGGCAAACATAGATCCTTGTAATAAACTCCACTCATTTCATGATGGGCACCATAAAAGCGTTCTCCTTATTGCCATACAGGATATTCATGCTTTCGGTTTTACAGGAAAAGATTTTTTTTCCTCTATTTTCGTTCGTGTCAATGTTCATCTGTCAAAAATGGCAAACATGGATTCTTGCAACAATCTTTGATCTTTTAAGGATTAGGCATCATAAACAAATTCTCCTCTTTGCCATATGCGATATTGATGCTTTGGTTTAGCAAAAAAAGCTTTTCATTCCTCTATTTTACTTTGAAAATGAGGTTCATCCATCAAAAGAGACAAACAAGGATTCTTCTAGCAATTTTCCTTCTTTTCATGATTGGGCACCATAAGTACATTTTTCTCATAGGGATACATAATATTAATGCTTTGATTTTGCAAGAAAAGCTTTGTTTTACTCCAATTACCTTTGAAACAAAGTTTAGCCATCAAAAGGGGCAAACATAGAGTCTTATAATAGTCTTTATTCTTTTCATCATTGGGCACTATAAATACATTCTTCGTATTGCCATAAGTGATATTGACGTTTTGATTTTGTAAGAAAAGCTTTTTTTGCCTCCATTTTCCTTTAAAACAATGTTCGTCCATTAAATAAGACAAACAAGGATTCTTGTAACAATCTTTGTTCTTTTCATGATTGGGCACCATAAACACATTTTCCTTATAAGGGTACATGATGATAATGCTTTGATTTTGCAACAAAAGCCTTTATTTCCTCCATTTTCCTTAGAATCAAGGTTCATCTGTCAAAAGAGCCCAACATAGATTCTTGTAATAATCTCCATTCTTTTCATGATTGGGCACTGTAAAAACATTCTCCTTACTGCCGTACGTGATATTCATGCTTTGGTTGTGTAGGAAAAGATTTTCTTTCCTCCATTTTCTTTCATATCAATGTTCATCCATCAAAACCGACAAATATGGATTCTTGAAATAATCATTGATCTTTTCATGATTGGGCATCATAAACACATCTTTATCTTTTCCATGCGCAATACCGATGCTTTGGTTTTACAAGAAAAGCTTTTTTTTCCTCCATTTAACTTTGGAATGAGGTTCATCCGTCAAAAAAGACAAACATGGATTCTTGTAACAATCTTTGTTCTTTTCATGATTGGGCACCATAAAAACATTTTCCTTATATGGATACATAATACAAATGCTTTGATTTTGCAAGAAAAGCTTTTCTTTCCTTCATTTTTCTTAGAATCAAAGTTTGCCCATCAAAAGAGGCAAACATAGATTCTTGTAATAATCCCCACTCCTTTTAAGATTGGGCACCATAAACATATTCTCCGTATTGCCGTAAGTGATATTGACACTTTAATTTTGCAAGAAAAGCTTTTCTTTCCTCTGTTTTTCTTTAAAATAATGTTCCTCTATTAAAAAAGACAAACATGGATTCTTGTAACAATCTTCATTCTTTTCATGATTGGGCACCATAAACATATTTTCCTCATAGGGATACATGATAGTAATGCTTTGATTTTGTAAGAAAAGCCTTTCTTTCCTCTATTTTCCTTACAATCAAAGTTCATCCATCAAAAGAGGCAAAAATACATCCTTGTAATAAACTCCACCCTTCTCATGATTGGGCACTCTAAAAATGTTTTTTTTATTACCATACACAATTTTCATGCTTTGGTTTTGTAGGAAAAGATTTTCTTTCCTCATTTTCCTTTGTATCAATGTTCATCCATCAAAAGCAACAACATGGATTCTTGTAACAATCTTTGATCTTTTCATGATTGGGCATTATAAGCACATTATTCTCTTTGCCATACGCAATATTAATGCTTTTATGTTGCAAGAAAAGCTCTTTCTTCCTCCATTTAACTTTAAAATGAGGTTCGTCTATCAAAAAGGGCAAACAAAGATTCTTGTAATAATCTCCAGTCTTTTCATGATTAGGCATCATAAACATATTCTTCTTATTGCCGTAAATGATATTGATGCTTTGATTTTGCAAGAAAAGATTTTTTTTCCTCCATTTTCCTTTGAAACAAAGTTTATTCACCAAAAGAGACAAACATGGATTCTTGTAACAATCTTTGTTCTTTTCATGATTAGGCACCATAAACACATTCTCTTCCTTGCCATATGCAATATTGATGCTTAGATTTTACAAGAAAAGCTTTTCTTTCCTTTAGTTACTAGTAGAGATCAACTTGCACAAACACCTATTTCCAACCATTCTTATGATCTTTTACAAGAAAGTGGAGGTCTAATGACTAGGGTAAAGAGTAAATGCATGGAGCAAGATTCGCATGGACTAATCATGGAAATACAAGCAACAGAGGCTGTTCAAGATGAATCCAATGCATTGCCAAGATTGATCAATTTTCTATATTATGTCGAGGCTAAAAAAAAGATTAAAAATAATGCTTGGAACCCAATTCACATGTTCAAGCTGAATGGAGCCCAATTTGCATGTCTTCATGAGCCTATAGTTTAGGATTTTAGATTTTTTCATAAGAATTTGACTTTTCATTTTTTAAATTTATTTAGATAATTCCAAATCAGATTATGATAGGCAGTAGACTTTATCTTTATTGATTAAGATTGTGTTTAGGATTTTAAGTTATTTAAATAAGTCCTAATCAAATTAGGATTAGGAATAGACTTTTCCTTATTAATTAGGTTTTCCTTATTCAGTTAGGACTCTACAGATTTTAGGCCTATATAAGCTAGCCTTATTCATATAATTCATCACATTTGAATAAAAGAAATATCTTGAGAGATTCTTCACTTTATGAGAACTTCTTCTTTATTCTTAAACAAGAACTCAAATTAATCTTATCAAGGTAACTTGTGGTGATCAAGATTGTTATAACTTTGGTTCTAATCAGCAGGTTTGATTAGGGTCAAGTTCTTTTTGCTTGACATTAAAGACAATCCTAGGGTTCCAATTCCATCCAATCAGGTTTTAGGTTGTGTTTTCATCCTAAGGTTCGAATTATTTGGCATCAAAGCTTTGGTTCTTGAAAGTCAGGTGTAATCTATCTTTTAATCTCATAATTTCATTATTTCTCCATTATATTTAATGTTTCATCATCCATAAAAAAAAGCAACAAAAAAACCAAAAAAAATGTTCTAGTAGTCTAACCCTTCGCTGTTCACCATCCATAAAAAAAGCAAAAAGAAGTGTGTTCTAGTGTTATAACCCTTTTCTATCTAAAAAAAAGATTGTTATTAGATCTTTATATTCATATCTTACAAAGAATTCTTTGTTCCTCTTCATTGATTTCTCTTCCTTGATCTTTCCTTTTGATTAAGGAATAAGTTCATTGTTGCTTGCTATTTTGGTAAAATCATTTATAAAGTTCCCTTTTAAGGGCTTATAAGGGGAAGTTGAGTGGTAAAAGGCAATAGAGGTGAGAATATCATTGAGAAAAGCCAAAATTGACTAAAACATGAGTGGCTAAGTAACTAATCTCGAGTGTAAACATGTAAGGGAGTAAGTAAGGAAAACCAATCTATTTTTATTTCTAACAAATTTTGCAAGTTTAAAACATGACTAGTGGAAGAGATAATGCTGAAACTGATAACAAGTTGTTTGTCAAAGCTGTCCAAGACCAATTTAAGCTTCTAAACATAAGGTTAGATAATTTAGAGTCCCTATCCAATCCTAAATGCTTTAGAAAACATATGGCTGAGGAAGAGGAAGAGGAGAAATCTTATTATGACGATAGTAATTCTCGGAAAGGTAAAAGGACTGTTTAAAAACAAGATAGCAATTTGGGTAGTATTAAAATGAAAATCCTTACTTTTTAAGGAAAATAACCCTAAATTATACTTAGAATATGAGAGAAAGGTAGAACATGTTTTTGATTGTCATAATTACTTTAAAGAGAAGAAGGTTAAACTAGTAGCAATTAAGTTCACGGATTATCCTAGTATTTAGTGGGATTAATTTGTGATTACTAGGCATAGGAATGGTGAAAGACCTATTCGATCATAGGAAGAAAAAAAGCTAGTGATAAGAAAGAGGTTCATACCTAGCCTTACTATAGGGACTTGTATAGAAAGTTACAAGGACTAACTCAATGATCCATGAATGTTGAGGATTACTACAAAGAGATAGAGATAGCCATGATTCGGGCCAATATAGAGGAAGACTGTGAGGCAGCTATGGCTAGATTTATTGGTGGTTTGAATAAAGAGATAGCTGATGTGGTGGAATTGTATCATTATATGGAGATAGAGGAATTGTTATATAAAGCTATCAAGGTGGAAACATAATTAAAGTCTAAAGGCACTTCTAATTATGGTTCAAATTCTAGCTCTTCATGGAAGTGAAATTAGAAAAACAACAAAGCTACCTCAAATTGTAAAGAAGATGCAAAGGCAAAGTATAGAGTTACATTCTTTAAAGGTAAAATCGAAACTAAATCATCTTCTAAATCACGAGATGTTAAATGTTTCAACGATTTGGGCATATTGTTTTTCAATGTCCAAATAAAAGGGCCATGATTGTTAAGGATAATGGTGACATAGAAAGCATAAGTTCGAGTGATGATGAAATGCCACCATTAGAGGATTGTAGTGATGTTGACATTCAAGAAACCGTGCATAGAGTTATCCTCGTTACTGGCATGTTCTTAGCATACAACCTAAGGAAGATAGTGATGAAATACAATGTGGGCACATCTTTCATACTTGGTGCCAGTGAATAACAAGGTATGTAGCTTGATTATTAATAGTGGTAGTTGCACTAATGTTGCTAGTACTTTAATGGTTGAAAAGCTAAAGCTGCCTAAATTAAAGCATCTAAGTCCATAGAAGCTACAATGGTTAAATAATTATGGAGAAGTGAAGGTGACAAAGCAAGTGTTAGTTGCATTTCTATTGGAAAATACAAGAACGAGGTTCTTTATGATGTCGCACCAATATATATTGGTCATCTACTTTTGGAATGTCCATGATAGTTTGATAAGAAGGTTACTCATGATGGATACAATAATAGATATAGTTTTGTAATGAATAACCAAGTTATTGTATTAACTCCTCTCAAACCATTGAAGGCATATGAGGACCAAATTAGAATAGCTAAAGAGTGTAAAATGAAAGAAAAAAATAAGTGTAAGAGAAAAAGAAAAAAGTGATATAAAAAGTGAGTGTGTGCATGAGAGTAAAAAAAGCATAGTAGTGTGCAAGGAGGGAAAAATTTAGAATGTGGAGAGCAAAATAGAGACAAAAATAAAAGAGTTGGTGCTTTTGCAAAAGAAAATAAGATTAAGAGTGCTATGTTGGTAAGGGAGCAACTACTTGTACTTTTGTACAAGGATGTTTATTTCTCAACTATCAATCTTAACCTTTCTTTTCCTATATGGTTGTTTCTTTGTTATAAGAATTTGTAGATTTATTTCCCAAGGAAATACCACATGGATTACCTCTGTTGAGAGGTACTGAGCATCAAATAGACTTTATTCTTGGTTCATCAATCCCTAATAGACTAGCATATAGAGCAAATCCTGAAGAGACAAAGGAGATTCAAAGGCAAGTGGATAAGTTAATGCAAAAAGGATTTGTAAGAGAGAGTCTTAGCCTTTGTTCAGTCCCTATGATTTTGGTGCCAAAGAAAGATGGAACATATCATGTGTGTTGATTACCGAGCCATCAATAAAATTAGTATAAAGTATAGACATCCTATACCTAGGTTAGTTGATATGCTTGATGAATTGCATGGTTCATGTGTGTTCTCTAAAATTGATATAAAGGCTATTATCAAATTCATTTGAAAGGAGGTGATGAATGAGAAACTGCTTCTAAGACAAAATACGATTTATATGAGTGGTTAGTGATGCCATTTGGTTTAACTAATGCACCAAGCACCTTTATAAGGTTAATGAATCATGTTTTGCATTCTTTCATTGGGAAATTTGTTGTGGTTTACTTTGATGATATTTTAGTATATAGCAAAATTTTGGATGATCATGTTAAACATTTGCATGCTATTTTTAATGCTTTAAAGGAGCATAAATTGTATGCTAATCTTAAGAAATGTACGTTTTGCATGGAATCTATTTTTTTTTTTTTGGTTTTGTTGTTAGTTCACATGGAATAAGTGTAGATGAAGATAAGGTTAAGGCAATTAGAGACTGGCCGACACCTAGGAATGTGAATGCGGTAAGGAGTTTTCATGGTTTTGCAAGGATTTATAGAAAGTTTATTAAAGACTTTAGTTCTATTACAGCACCTTTAAATGAACTTGTTAAAAAAATGCTCTATTTAAATGGGATGATGTACATGAGAAAGCTTTTAATATGTTGAAAGATAAGTTGATCAATGCACCTTTGCTATGTTTGACTAATTTTGCTAAAGTTTTTAAGGTTGAATGTGATGCATCTAGAATTAGAATAGGAGATGTTTTGATGCAAGATTCCAAACCAATTGCTTATTTTAGTGAAAAGCTTAGTGGGGTAGCGTTAAACTATCCAAGTTATGACAAGGAGCTGTGTGCATAATGAGAACTCTACAAACATGGCAGCACTATTTATGGCTAAAGGAATTCATAATCATTCTGATCTTGAGAGCTTAAAGGATTTTGAAATCACAAGGTAAGCTTAATAAAAAGCATGCCAAATGGTTAGAGTTTATTAAGACATTGCCTTATTTGATTCTTGAAACAATTTTTGTTCTTTTTATTATAGCGTACCATAAACACATTTTCCTTATACGGATACATGATATTAATACTTTATTTCGTAAGAAAAGCCTTTCTTTCCTCTATTTTCCTCAGAAATAAGGTTCATCCATCAAAAAAGGCAAATATAAATTCTTGTAATAATCTCCACTCTTTTCATGATTGGGCACAATAAAAACATTCTCTTTATTGCCATACACAATATTCATGCTTTGGCTTTGCAGGAAATGATTTTCTTCCCTCCATTTTCCTTTGACTCAAAGTTTATCTGTCAAAAGTGACAAACATGGATAACAATCTTTGATCCTTTCATAAGTGGGCATCATAAACACATTCTCCTCCTTGCCATACACGTATTGATGCTCTGGTTTTGTAAGAAAAGCTTTTCTTTCCTCCATTTACCTTTGAAATGAGGTTTATCCATTAAAAAAGACAAACATAGATTCTTGCAACAATCTTCGTTCTTTCCATGATTGGGTACGGTAGTTGTTGATGCTACCAGTTTATAATACTCACTTCCCTTAGCTTGACTTTTAGATTTGTAGTATAGTGAAGTAGAGATTGTATCCCATGAGGACTTTTAGAAATTTAGAACTAATTTTAGGAATAAAAAGAAAATAAATGATGTGATAGGAAAAATGGTAAAGTCTAGCTAAAAAAAATAAACAATAAAAGTAAATAGGGGTTTTAAATTGTTTTTTATTTAAAACCAAAAAAAACTTTGAAAGTAATTTAATAAAAATCAACAATGAAAAGACTTTTGTAGTAAATGGACATTGCTTACAAGTGTATCATCATCAATCATTGAAAACTTTTATGCATTTTTTAAACAAATAAATCATTCTATAGAATCAAACATATATTGACTTCCTTACTTTTTCTCACTTCGTAATTAACCAAGTTAAGCACTATGATTAACCCTTATCATTTAACTACCCTAAAAGAAGTTTTAGAATATAATTAAAAGATAGCTTTAAAAACTAGGAAAGTTTAACTGATTCAATTTAATAAAATTAAAAGCTTATTTTATTTAAAAAGGACTTGTATTTTTCATAACTTTTAAAATGAAAACTTGACCATCGTTATTAAAGTTATTTGCTACTTATGATGTATTTGATTAATCAAACTAGCTCTAGATTAAATATGAGAAAATTGCTAGTATGTATCCTAGAAGTTGAAATCATATAACCATGACATTAAATAGAAAAACACAAGATATTTGTAAAAAAAAAATTGACTTTGAAGACAAATTCATTTATTTCTCATGATGAATAATACAAAAGCTTGCAAATCTTTTTACTACCAAATAAAAAACTTAGAAAGACGTAGTTTAGAAAACAATGAATACAATAAAGAGAAAGAATAAGAATGAGATGATCAAAATTGTTCAAGCTCTTTTTATTTATAGTGAAAGAATTAAACTAAAGCTAGGGATAAAGTAATTAGAGTAATTTACCACAATACAAATAAAAAATCAATCTCTAATCTTTGTCTCAATCTCTTGAGAGATTATGTGTAATCTTTTTTTTAATGCAGCCATAAAGTTGATTTGTGGGTTGATTTTCTTCATTTATCCAAGAGATAAATATAATCTTCAAAGGTAGTTATTCTAGCTTTAAAACTCTTAACCCAAGTAGAACTTTATTTTCCAACTTCTCCCTGTGTGATTAAAGGTTTTCAAGATTAGCTTACTAGAATTCAAAACCCACACAAATTACCTAACTTAGCCAATTTCTGCTTCTTTTATATTTTTCATCCAATTAAATCTTACAAAATAAAAAAGAAAACAAATGCTTATGATAATCATAAACAAATAACTAGAAAAGATTAAAATAGAAAAATAATTTATATAAAGTTAAGCACTTATCAAATTCTCCCACACTTAGATTTTGCTAGTCCTTTAGCAAACTAGACCTAAACAAATCCTAAATGCAAGTAACCTCTAAAATTTTCCAAAGCTTTTAAAGATTTATACATGTCGAAAACAAAGAATATAGCAAGAATAAAATTTCTTTCACAAGTTTAACACCCATCTTGGATAAGAGATTTTTATGAACAACTCATTATACTAATCTTGGCTACTCTCAATAGATCTTTCTCTTAAATAAAAGCCATGAAAATGCTCTATCATATGCTTGCTTGTTCATCTCATTTCCATCGCTTATGATACATGCTAACATAAATCATAAGGTTTCTAACATGGTTGTAATGGGGCTAAGGTATAGGAAGGGTAGCAACAAAAAATGGATAAACAAATGGTAATTAAAGACAAAGAAACTAGTAGAGCACAATGTTAAATAAAAAATATAACTTTAAATTTCAAAATTCAAACTGCATACTTAGTCTCTTTTTGGACATTTTGAATACCAAATTTACTTTTTTTTTTCATTTTTTCTATCACATGAGAACACCCTTTTTTTTACTTTGACTTTGTTCTCAGTTTTTACTCTTTGTTTCATGGAGCTTCCAAACATGATTCCATAGCTCATATACCAACTACTTTTTTCTCTTTTTTTTTCCAAACTCAAGCCTCAAGAATTCACCCTTTTCACATTTTTCTCTTAAGAAAATTTAAACATGTAACTAAATGCTCTACAACAAATAGAATAATTTGTTTATAGTTTTAGGCTCAAACATGGTTTAAACAAAGAAAAGTTAACATTAGGCTCAAATAGGTTCACTAAGGGATAA
>JBBYHO010172649.1:61639-98592 GCA_038382025.1 Adansonia gregorii | reverse complement strand
TTATAATGCTATGAAAAATAGTTTTTAAGATAGAGATGAAGAAAATAAGAGGTTTCAAAAGGTTTTTTTAAAGCATGGAAAGGGAGTTATAGGAATGGAATTTTTTAAAGAGCTTAAAGGGTTTTTTGGTGGTTGATGTTCAAAGGGTTTATTTTTTAGCTAAGTAGAGATTGGATTATATAGTGGATAGTTTTAGCCACTAACATGGCCTAGCAATAAGGGCATATAAGATTGTTGGCATGTACGATATGATAACGTATTATGCCAAGGTGAAAACTTTTAGCATTAGATTGGTTAACCTTGAATCTTGCAGGCAAAGAAATTCATACATTAGCTGATCAAATTAGTAGTCTTAAGTTTGTCATTAATAAAACCAGATTTTCTATTGAATTCCCTCATGCCAAACTCAATAAGCCTTTCCAATCCAATCTTAAGGACTTAAAAGTAAAATCCACATGATTTGTATGAAGTTATGTTTGATATTGGATGCATTTTGGGGCTAATGTTGTAACCAAATCCTAGTTCTGAAGTCATGGTACGAAAGGAGGGAAATGTCTTGAATTAGGACAAATTAGCCATATGTATCGATACATTGAGCTTTGTATCAATACACTGAGCAAAAAAAAAAACCATAAAATGTATCAATGGTTTGAATTTTGTATCAATACAAAGCACGGTATATCAATACCAATAAACTTGTCTCAGTGCACAACTTATTGTATCGGTACATGCACGTATGTATCTGTACTTGTTGGCCAAAAATTATGATTTTAGCCACCATATTACTCTGTATCGATACGAATAGCCTTAGTATCAATACAAATAGCAAAACCCTAGAATTTGGATGATGCAGAGCATTATATTATACCTTAGGCCTTTGTATCAAGACACACATACAAAAATAGGGATTTTCTTATCTTTCAGTTCTCGAATTCTTTTCCTTAGCTAAGAATGGTGGGAACTTGACCCATGTTTCTTTGAATAACATTGATGGTGCCCTGGATTATAACTTTTGGTATTTCAAATATTGGCCCAGATAAAATAGGGTGTCTAAACTAAAAGTTAAAGAATCCATTTTGAACTTTTGTTGTTGGCTCTTAAAAATTTGGTTTAATCAACCCGAATTATCAAAACAACCTTTTGAATCGAAATGAAAAACAAGCCTACCAAGTTTTTTAGCAACCTAGGTCAAGGATAAAATCTCAAACACAAGCTAATTGAGCTTAAAAACCTTTATCCATAGTTAGGGACCACTCATACCATTTAAAAACAACCTGAACCATTCAAAGCCTTTAGACATTAAGAGTAAGATTGGTAACCGCTTGGACAAAAGGACACCTGATGTAACTCTTGGATAGAAGGTAATTAAAATTTCATAACTAATTGCCATATTAGGCTTCTAGATTATCATATTGCTCATTCAAGCATGCATTTGCATCATTATGCATCATTCATGAAATAATTAACATTATTTTAGGTACAGACTTTCAACTCCAAAAGTTCTAAACTAGCAAAAAGCTTTAGGTGAAAATTTCCATTTCCATAACCTCCGAGGGACTCTGGGTAAGAACTCTTGACCCAATGAGCTTACAAATTAAAAAATCATCCAAGTAAGGTACCTAAATCAATTAGTCTCAATCCATGAAGAGTTAGATGCCTATCCCATTAGTCTATGAAAAGCTAAATGCCCATCCCTTGGGTACATAAAAAGCTAGATGCCTATCCTTTCAGTCCATGAAGAGTTTGGTACCTATCCTCTTAATCCATGAAAAGTTGTATGTCTATCCTCTCAGTCCATAAAAAGCTGGATGCCTATTGAGTCTGTCCATAAAGAGTTGGATAATTATTGAGTCAGTCCACAAAAAGTTGGATGCCTATAAAGTATGTCTACAAAGAGTTAGGCACTTGTTAAGTCGATCCACAAAGAGCTAGATGCATATCAAGCCTACCTATAAAAAGTTTGGCACTTGTTGAGTTAGTCTGCAAAGAGTTGAATGCCTACCAAGTTTGTCTGCAAAAAGTTGGGCACCTATTGAGTCAGTACACAAAGAGCTGGGCATTTGTCAAGTTTGTCGACAAAGAGCTAGGCACCTATTAATTTTGTTCAAAAAGAGCTATGCACCTGTCCAGATAAAGTCTATATTAATTGGTGCTAGTCTAAGGGGTCAGACCTTAAAATACCTAAAAGCCTAATAAAGAGGTTAAACCTTACAAATACTCATTGAGATTTTCTTATCAAACGAAATCATCGCTAATAGATTGTACCTATCATGGTGAAACATTAATTAAATTTCATTTTTTAAGGTACACAAGAAGCATCATGTTACCCTAGATAAAATAACATTTATTTATCTTTACCCTATTCTTGATACTGAACAGCAGTTATAAACACCTCATTCTGTCTAGATCAGTTTTTGGTATGTTAGAAGTTGGGTAAAAGGTGACAAAATAAAAAAATAGAAACAAACCTAGAGGATAATCACCAGGTGACATGTCGCCTGGTGATAAAGTGTTTTTAGGGAAGGCCTAAAATGCTTGTGGACCATCTTAAAGAAAAATGCAAAAATAAGGCATCAAAGATTATTTTCAAGGTATCATTGGAGCCGTTCAAGTGAGTATGTGAGCCAATTTTCATCTCTTTATGACCAAGATAAGACAACTCAAGGAACCTAAGGTATGTGCAGGTTATATGGGTGCTTAAATAATGTCACGAGGCTTTTATATTGCCAAAATTTTGAATTTCCATGTGTAGTATCGATATATGAGGGTTTGGTATCGATACCTAAGGTGTAGTATTAATACCTAGCATGATTGTATCTATACAAGTCTTGGCAGTAGCTAAAGCTGTGATTTTTGGTAAAATATATCGATACACAAGCATGAGTATCGATACAAGTCCATGGAGTATTGATATAGGGCTCTAAAGTCTCAAAGCTGGAAACAATTTTTGTTCTTAGTATCGATACACACCTCCTTGTATCGATACTCAGAAAAAAAAAATTACCTTGTGTATTGATACAACATGCTTTATATCGATACAGTAAGGCATTTTGCCTTCCTCATACTATTTTTTAACCTTTAAAAATTCGATTCAAACATGTTTTTAGCACCAAGAAACCATCATAGAGCATTACAAACCTTCATTTTGGGCTAATGATCGAATTTAAACAAGTGTAGGGCCCAAGCAACCAGTGCCACATGTTTAGGGCCTAAGCAACCAATGCCAAAGGTTACTTTAACAAGAGATATAGTGGTAAAGAGGGTGGCAGGCATATCAGTAGTTGGGAGGTTGTTGTAGTCTTTTTTATTACTTTTTCAACATGGCATAACCAAATAGCAATAGGGAGGTAGACTGAGCATGTTACCTAGATGTCTCCTTAGGCAAAAGAAAAAACCTAACAATGCACTTGGTTTGCCTCCTAAATCCATTGGCTGGGCATGAGGATAAAGGGGGCATGGCTACCTCAAAAAAAAAAACTCTTCTAACTATTAAAAAAAACTCTCCAGGAATCCCAAAAAACTCTTCACCCATCCCCACAAATCCTCTCGCCATTCTTAGCCCCAAAAACACTTCCAAAAACACTATTTCATTGACCTTCATACTCTATTCTCGTGGCTACCCTAAATCACCATTAGAAAACCTTCAAAAACCTAACTTTCCACACATTTTGATCTTTAAAAAGCCTCACCAGTCAACCATAGCACCAAAAAGCTACCTTTTTTTATCCTTTTCTTGCTAAATTATACAAAGAAAAGGAAAAAATTTAGCCTACAGTCACTATTTCTAGCCAAAGTGAAGTTCAAGTTTTTGGTATATAACCTATATCTTGATCTTTGTAGTTTCTGTTTTGTCATTAACATCATCTTAGTAAAGCCTTTTTATGCTTTTATAGCCATCTTAGGACTTCCATGCATTTTTTATGGCTTTGGTTATGGTAGTTTAGGATCTTGATGTTCTTCTCGGTGCCTTCATGCTATTTGGTTAACTAAGCATGCTCCTTTGCATTTTCATCACCATCACAGCCTTTGTCCATGTAACCTTACCATGTTTCTTCCATATCCACATCTTCATCTTATGTTTAAAGCATGAATCTTAACATGTCCTAAGTATGCCCATACATTTTCTAGCAGCTTGATAGGTTCCATGAAATAAGAATGCCTTTTTTAGCAAAGTCTTTTTTTAAACATGTTCATCCTAAGTATGTTCATGCATCCATCTATCATCTCCATGCATTCTTTTTTTCTATGAAAAATGTCATCTTTGCTTGTGCATATATGTTCTCTATGTTCCATATTATGTTCGTGGCACTTTGCTTTTGTTGAGATGCTTGTCCGAATGCTGGAAAACCCAATTTCAAAAAAAATATCCCCAAGTTAAGCACATGCTATCTCCCACACATAGAGAATAACATTAGCTTAAGATTTTTATGAAGTTTGTAATCCAACCTTAGGGTAAAGCAAGTATTCAGTTCTGGATTCATGGAAAAATGAGTACAAGAATACTAGTTTTCAAAAAATTGGAGTGAAGTCTTTTAGTTGAAAAATGTGAATCCTTGGTCTTTAGCCAAACACCCTTATGATGGCATGGTCAATGGGTTGTTCCATCGTCCCTAACTACTTCAAGATTATGGAATGAACTCGTGACACCCATGTCAACCCCTCATCTTAGTTACAAATGTTCAAACATCCATGGCCTAGGCTTAACCTAATGAATAACTAAAAATACTGAACACCTATTTTATTCTGGTAGCACAGTGGTCTAGTTTTGGAAAATTATTTAGAAATAAAAAATGATTTATCTGGAATGTATTGGTTGAAGGTTTTGAATTACCTTTCCAATGATATCTTATTTACCTTCAAATCATCTCAAATGAAATGGTTACAATTTTTTTGAATCTTCACTATTTGGAACTCCTGGATCCAATGAGCAGTTTATTGTTTGGGTTGTTTTGGCCTAGCAAACAACATTTTTGAATCCTTTGAACATTTTTCCCATAACATTCATGGAATTCCCTTTTTGAAAAGGTATTATTCATATTTGAATAATTCTCGATGAATTCGAAATAATTTTTCAAAGTCTATCATACCTTTACCCTGTACATGCTGCCAATGTCAAGTCAAGTTGAAATTGAAAATTTAATTCTACCTAGAAAGTGAAAAATTAATTCTGCCAATCTCTAGGATTTTTGGAATATTTTTACATTAATCCTCATCGAGTTACCTTTCCAATGGCACCTCGTTTACTTCTCAAGACTTCTAGATGAGCTCTAAATAAATTCAGAAAGAGAAACAATGCAACATTTGTCCTCTGTTTCAAACCTAATTTTTTAAATGCTCTTATTGACACATTTGAATGCCTCATGATCTACTCGGCTTATTCCAATGACCTAAACCCTTTATACTTAGACCAAGGCTAAATGAAAGAGGAATATTTTAAGCAAACCTTTGGCTCTCAATTTTCAATGATCCCCTTATCCAAAAACAGGACCCATTCCTCTTGAACGTTAAAAATTTTCATTTTCGGGCATACTCCAACCTCACTTTTACCTTAAAATGACATCAAATTTTTTTTGGGGATACTTAAACCCTATTACTCTGAGGGGATACTTTAACTCTACTTTAACCTTAAAATGAAATTAAATTTCCATTTTCGGGGATACTTTAACCCCACGACTTTAAAGGGATGCTCTAACCCTGGTTTACCTCAAATTGAATATCAAACTTTCAATTTTGGGGATGCTCTAACCTAATTCTTTTTAACGGATACTTAACCCTGCTTTTTATATTCCTTCTAAAATCCAAGCTTTTCTCCCTCTCGAGTCATCAAAACCTTTTTTCCTCAAATTCCTTTCAAATCTGACTAAGTCTCAATGTTGTCGTCTCAGTTATTCATTAATAATCAAAGACAACTATGAGATATATCTCGATCATCCCTTTTGTTTATGTATTTTGTCTGTTTCTTTTTATGTGGATTTATTTATTATTTTCTTTCCTACCTTACAAATATGTTTCCTCTTGTAGAGACCTCGAGCATTCATGCTTTGAAAATCATTTTCAAAATCTTAAAACAATATCTCGTGTCTGTATCTCTCCAGTGTCATACATGAAATATTTGATTTGTTTAAACCCATCTAGAGATCATTTTCATTAAAAACCCCCATCTTTCACACCTCTCCGAGGCACATAGGTGATAAAATTTTCATTAAAACCTAGACTCGTATCTTTACAAAATTTTCTATATTAGAGGGAATTATATTTAAATAATGATAAAAATGGAATCGAGAAAATCAAGATTCAAGTAAGATGTAGTTAGATACCAAGGAAACTACGATTTAAGTATGATGTAGTTAGGTACCAAGGAAATTGAGATTTAAGTAAGATGTAGTTAGAGGGTACCAATTTTTGGGTATCTGGGGGTGCTGATCCTTCCCCACACATAACCAACTCGTGAACCTAAAAGAACAAATCTCTAGTATTATTTTCGATAGGCATTCGGCCATGTCTAATTTAAAATGATTAGTGGTGACTCTAAGTTTATGGTCACTTTATGGCGGCCATCTAAGACTAGTCGAATGAGTGATTCATTCGACGATCCTTTACTTCTTCATGTCAAAAATCAAAATATTTTTTAAGTCCAATGTGCTTTGGCCTTTTGGATCGTCCGAAGTTCATAAAGGTCAGGCACATGGAACGTTGACAACAATCAAAGAGGGGTAGTTGTGTATACTTTATTTTATCTATGCCAATAGTCAAGGTATCAAAGGTAATTATTTGAGGCACCATTAAGTCACCTAAGAAGAATAGATGAATCACCCATAATATCTATCCAAGGTAAGGTATTTGGACAGTCAAAGGTACTAAAAATCTGCATTTTTGCATGCATATATCAATACATAGCCTATATGCATTGATATAAGGCCACCGCATCATCAAAATTCAAAATTCCATTGTTTGCATTAATATAAAAAGGCAATGCATCGATACATAAGTTAGTGTATCAACACATTAGCCATGATATTGATACATGCTTATATTGTAATTAAAATAGAAATTTTGGCCAAAATGTATCGACACACAAATGATTATATTGATACATTCTGCTATGTATCGATCCAGAATTCATTATATCGATACATTCTAGGTTTTCGCTCAGATGTATCAACACTAAATAACATTGTATTGATATATATAGTTGTTTTGGCCTGATTCAAGACATTTTTCACACTTTGTTCTCTTGTATTAAAACTTGAAGTTGACTATGATTTTGGCTATAAAAACCATCCAATACCAGGCATAGCCTAATCCATGTCACTTGGAATTTATTTTTAGGCTTTAAGTATTGGATTTACATAATTTGAAAAGTTCCAACAAGGTTGGCGGGGGGCCATTTCATGTTAAAATCTAATTTAATAAAGGGCAATATTGAGATTACCCATTTGGTTAGCTCAAGCATGGCTTACTTTGCTTGCAAGAATTAAGATTAACAAATCAAATATTGTAAGCTCATCTTCTAGTACCTTGGCTCATCAAATGGAATATGACAACTACCATAAATATCCCTTGACTAGGTTATTGCGGAAATGTGGCCCTATATACAGTGATTTCATGCTTAGTCAAAGGGTATAACACATTTTTATATCAGCACTATTTGTAGCTCTCCTTTTACCTCTCTTAAAACCCTCATAAAACCTTTTATTTCTTGCATTTCTACCTTAAAGCTCCCCACTGTTGACACCTTAACCAAAAAGCTCTTTTTTTTCATTCGTTTCTTTTAATCCATAGCAAAGAAGAGGGAAAAGTGAGCCCAAAGATGCTAGGTTACTGTTCAAAGGTAACTTAAAGGCTTTTGGTATAACTTTCATCTTTTCTCCATTTTATCTTTGTTTTCATCATTTCAGTCATCTAATTAGCGATGCATGTTACCATGTCCCTATTAGGACTCGGTTGTGGTAGTTCTAGGATTTTAATGATTTTTTTAATGCCTTAATGATGTTTGGATGATAAAAAATGCCATGAATAATTTTGACATTAAACCAGCCCTTCCCAATGCATTCCTTACTATATTTCTCTCATCTCTAAAAGCTCATTTTATATTTAAATGCTTATCCTGGCATGTTTTGAGTATGACAATGCATTTTGATACATTTCTAGCATGTTTTGATTGATTCAATGTTAATTTATGGTGATGTTTTGAATGTTTAACTGCTTTTTCCATGTTTAGTTTATTATATGTTTACTGAAATGTCATTATGGTTGCTAGCAAAAATCTATTTCAAAAAAGACTTTAGGTTAAGTCCATGTAAGCTTTAATTGATAAAGAGTATATGGATTTGCTATTTTCAATCCACTAGTCCTTTAATCATGGAAATAAATCAAGTTTTTATGTCTGGATTCATGTTCTAATAAGGCAAAATACATCTTATTTTTAGCCCAAAATTTTTTTCATTTTGCAACTTGTTTAATTTAATTCCTCACTTTGAGCCTCAAATCGTAACTTGATGTTAATGGTAATGGACCATCTAATTGCCTAATTCTTTAGAGGCTTAGATGGACACATGATTCCATTGCCATGGACCCTAATTGTCAAACATTTATGTGTCCTACACTTTAACATGTGGCTAGAAAACCTTGAACCCAAGAAAGCCCTATTTTAATACAAGCAGAACAATGCTTGTAACTTAATTTTTTTTCAAAACTTAAACAATTTTTTTGGAATTTCTTAATATTTTTATCCTAAAGTACATCGAATTATTTATCCAATGGTATCTAGTTTGCCCTCGAACATGCACAAGTAAGGGGGTTATAAGTTTTTGAACCTTTGCTATTCAAAATCCTTGGAATTAGTTATTTAGATATTGTTTGGGCTATTTTGGCTCATTAGAGGATTTTTTTTTTGGATTTTCCAATTTTTTTCAAAACTTTCATGAATTTCTCTTTATGAAAAGGTATCATTTGTGATTGAATGATTTGAATGAGTCCAAGATGATTTTTAAAAGTTCATTATACTCTTTCCTTGTATATACTATTAGTGCTGAATCAAACTTTAATTCAAAAATTAATTCCACCTAGAAAGTGATCTTTTGGGAGTTTTCTAAGATTTTTATATTAATCCTTGTCAAGTTACCTTCTCAACGATATCTTGTTTTCCCCTTGAAACTCTTGAATCAATCTACAATAAATTCTAGCAGGCGGATAGCGTGATACCATCCCTTGTTTTTTGACCTTAGAAAGATTAATTGAATTTTCTTGAATCACTTTCCCAGGTATTTGAATGCTTCAAAGTGAATACAATTAATTCCAAATGAGTCATGTATCACACAAATCTTACTAGGCTTAAATCAAAGCCCAAAAACATTTTAATTTATCATTTTGCTTTACTTTTCAGTTTTAATTCAAAACCACTTTCACTCAAAATAATCCATTTTCCAAAAATTACTAAAGTTTTTAACATTAAGGATACTCCAGCCCTACTTTTTAAACTTTAAAATCCAAATTTTCTCTGTCCTAAACTTCTTAGGGCTTTTTGTCAAAATCTTTTTCTATGCCTTAAGTGAAACTAAACCTAAACGTGTCTCATAATTGTCATTTTGATTATTCTTCAATAACTAAGGATAGTTAAGGGATACATCTGATCGTCCCTTATTTTCTATGCTTTTGTGTATTTATTTTTATGAAAATTTTCTTATATCACGTTATATCTTACTAACATGTTTTTTTCCTTCTTGATGATTTTGCATCCCTATTTTAAATTGAATTTCTTAAGATTTAAGGTAATTTTTCATATCTAAATCCCTCTAATGTTTGATATGGAATACCCTTTTAAAACCAAATCTAGAAATATTTTAAGCCTTACATATCACTATTCCTCTAGCTTATGTAATGGTATCAAACCCTTTTGCAAAAGCTAGACTTATTCCTTTCAAAATTCTTAAATTATGAAAAAAAAGGATTCTATTCAAATAGTGGCATAACAAAACCAAGAAAACTGAGATTGATATATTATATAGCGAATTGGTTACTAATTTTAGATTGTAATGAGGTGTTAATCCTTCCCAATGTATAACCAATTCTTAGATCCTTTTTAAAAGGAACTTTGGTATATGCAATCCATAAACTGGTATTCCAAGTTTTGTAACTTGAAGATATTAGTTTTAATAGGTGTTTTGTTATGCCTAGCCCAAAATAATGGATGGTGACTCTATGTCTTTAGCCACTATGTGGTGACTATCCAAAACTAATTAGACAAGTGATTTATACGAAGATCTCTCCCTCTCTCACCTCACCATATTTAGTTCAAATCCTGATCAAGGGATACCCTAAAGGCTTAACTTATTTCAAGTCATTCAAGTTATCTGAGAGATCAAGAGCACATCGCCCACATCATCTCTTATTCTTTTATCAACTATTGAATCTTCGTTAAACTATCCTTAGTTATTGTAGCTTTTTCAAGTCTCTACTTATTTACCTTTGCCTTGGCATTATCTTCACCAGTTTTAAGGCTATAATAGTAACCATTTAGGTCACATGGTTGACTCTTGCAATATCAATGACAGTAATTAGCTAGTAGTAACCTTAAGGGTTGTTACTCTACTCTACCATTTTATTTCCATGGAACTTGCTTGTCATCCTTGTCTAAAAATAGCATTAAGATTCTAATTATAAGTTTGAAGGTGACTTTAACCTTGTAGTCATAGTCTTTGGTTGGTTGCAGTAAATAATAAAGGGGCGACCAATCCCATATAGAGGCTGTGACAATCCGTTACTGGTCATATTAATTGATTTTTCTTCTTCTTGGTTTATCCCTTTATAAAGTTTTACTTTTCCATTATCCATCATCTTCTGGACCATGGATAAGAACTCTAGGCAATCTTGCAAGGTATACACCTAAGCAAAATGAAACTTGTAAAAGTCATTCTTAAGAATTTTTTAAACTTTTATAGTTTTAGCTAATAAGCCTTACCGTAGTGAGAGTTACCCAAACCTTCTTCATTGGGGTTTTTACCTTCTTGACATTTGTTTTTAACCATCATGCCTCTTCAAAATCAATTCATTGACTTTAGATTTAAAGAGGTTTGGTAGAGGTAACTGTGACATTGGGTCCTAAGGCATTATCGAATTGAGAAGAGATGTTGGATTTTCTTCTTAAGGCTAAATAATTTTAAATAAAATGTCTTGCTAAGCCACCATGGTACTTTTAATAGGCATTTGCATTGTACCATTTAAGGAAGTAATTTTCATATGGCCTAATGTAAATAAGGGCTTCTAATCAGGCTTCGAAAAAGAATAAGGAATGATATGATAAAAGATATAAAATGACTAACTCTTTAGGCTTTCTAGATAGCAGTGGGTCTTTGCTAATTTTGAGTGGGATTAGCGAAGGTAGTTTATGGTGTTGCAAGAATAAAAGCTTAAAGTGTAGTAAAAAAGTATCTATTATGGGCCTAATACATGTGGTTCTAGTAGTAAGGATAGGGTCTTTGATGCTATGGCTAGCCAATGTAATTAATAGCAAAAGTCTCTTTTTTTCCCTAGCTCATATCTTTTTATAGATTTAAGACTCAATGCTATCAATTTTTAGCCTTTATAGTCATCTCAATCATTGTGACAAAGATAATGAGATCAGTGAAATTCTTGGTTGCATTTCTAATAATTTGTCATAAAAGGGTAAGAGTAAAATGTTGCAAACAACATTATAGTCTTTTCCATGGTCAATAGGGGTCGAACTTAGGAGGCCTTGTCTCTCTATCTCTAGGCATATTTCTTTAAGGATTTTGTGGACTTGGTCTCCATATTTTGGAAAAATAATCTGCCTAGTACCTACTCAACCATATGCTTGTATTACCGAAGAAAGCATTGAATAATTTTATCCAACATTGAATCTAGGGTCAATTTAGGTTATCGTACCACCTTAGTGTCGATGTTGACAAGCTTTCTTGAAAGTAATGGATAAGAAGCTTACCATTTTGGGCACGCACTACCATTTTCTTGGTGACATCTTGATATGGGCTTATGGTAACTTAGTTCCCTTATACTTTCAAATTCAGGCATTTTTAAATTTGGTTGGATTACCAAATTTGAAACCAAACTGAGATCTTCTACATTAATAATACTATAGAGTTTAGCCTCCTTTATGGCTTTCAGTTTTCTTTTGAGGAGCTATAATTTCTCTTTCTGAGCCTTAACTTTAACCTTTTTTTTAGTTTTCAACTTAAGATTTTCCTCTTCGTCGAGATTAAGAGCATTTGGATCTATGTTTTTGAGCATTTGTTCTTTGTTTTTTAGCTTAAATTCTTCCAGATCCCTTGGTATGAGCATTATAGTTTTTTTTATTCTGTTGAATTATTTCCCTCACCATGATGATCTAAATTAAGTCTGTAATTTATGCTTGTAGTTCTTTTTGTCATTTAATCATGGCCTCCTAGGTGTACAGTACCTTTCTTCCAACCTTTTAGGCCTTGCTTACTACTCATCTACCATTATTCGTGCTTTCGATCAATTTAATATCGATGCGTTAACGATTGTTCTATCAGTCTCCTTAGGTTTGCAATTTTGTAATCTTCCATTCAAAGTATCCTCAAGTTAAAGTTTACTTATGAATTTGTTGTATAAATTAATGTATGGGTTTGTATATGTATGTATATGTGTTTATGTAAAATGGTATGTTAATTTTATGTATGATTATGGTTATAAACATATCATGTATGCAGGATTTAATCAAAGGCATCTAATTCCTGTTGTTTGGAGTTGGTAGATCAATATAACAAGAAAAAATTTATTAAAATAAAAAACTAAGATATAACGCAACAAAACTTACTAAACAACATCAACAGGTTGTCTTATAAGTTGTTGATCAATCCAATAAAGCAAAAATGGGAACCAAATCTATAAAATCATACCTCAATCCATAGAAAGCCATTCTAACAGATATTGAAAAATCTCAACTTCGATCTTGTACACCAAGCCTGGTTGTTGCAAACCAAAGGTATCCACATGTCAAGCCTCTAAGGGTGATCCACATAGGTGACTCAGAAATCCTTCTAAAAGGAGAGACTTCTCTATGCTAAGATTCACACTAGCATATTAGGGTTCGAAAACTTTCTTTAAATGATCTTTTGAGGCACTTAAATCAAGAAAATTGCAAAGGAAATGATTTCTCACCAAAAACCAAAATAAAAGTGGCATTAAAACAAAGATGCCACAGATAATCCATGGGAAAAATGAAACGGCACCTTTAAGGTTTCTCCTCATGTTAGGATGGCATATGTAGGGTTTAAATACCCAAGGTTAGAATGTTTTCAAGCTTTCATTTATTTGCACTTTAGCCCCTTATTTTTAAACAATTCAAAAACCTTTCGAGTTTACTGTTTAGACAATTTAATCCTTGTCTCATTTTAGTTTCATAACATCACCTTTATGTGTGTGAACCATTAGGCCTCCATAATAGTAGCAAGTATAAATTTACTCGGTTAAAAATAAATTATATTTATAGATTAAGATTAACATCTAGCAATGCATAACAACCACTTGCTATGTAGAATGAGTTAAATTGGTTTTGACAACCTTTCAGTGTATAATATCTTAGTGTAATTCAATTCTTCATCATATATCTCGAAATAGGCAAGAGTATGGTATAGTGTCTACCTTTGACCCATTCCATATTGGTATGCAACCCTCATGTGCTAACTCCATAATTGCTATTGCCTTGGCCAAGGTCCCCGAGTTAACCTGGGCTAGGAATAACTAGAATATATCCTCTTATTTCACTTAGGGTGATATGACCAAATAAAAAGGACTTGACATAGTGCCTACCTCATTGGTCTTTTACCTAACCAAATAAAGAGGACTTGGCATATTGCCTACCTTACCATTTTCCACTTAACCAAGTGAAAATGACTTGAATTGCCAATTCTATTAGTCTTCCACATAACAAAAAAGAGTGGACTTACAAAATGCTTACTTTAATTGACTTACAATGCCTATTTCAATGGACTTACACATTGTCAAATGAAGGGGACTTAACTCAAAAAACTTACTTTACCGATTTTCTACTTATTTGAGTGAAAAGACAAAAGGAAAACTGATTTCACCGACCTTATACTTAGTCAGATGAGGTGTAGGAAAGGGCCATAAACTCCACCAGTTTTCTACCTAACTGAATGCAGTTGGCAATAGAAAATCTCTATCTGATCTTTTGCCTACTTGAATAGAGCTGAATCAAAACCTACTTCACAAAGCTTCCACATAGCTAAATGGAGAGACAAGTAACTCCACTAGCCTTCTAACTAACCCAGCAAAGCTGACAAAAGAAAAAAATTACCCAACTTTTTGCATAATCAGACGAAGTTGACTCAAACTTGACTAAACTAGTCTTCCATAACCCAAGTGAAGTAGACAAAAGAAAAAGCTTTTCTTTATAAAGTATAACATCCCTACAAGGTGCCAATATCATCGGTTTTCTTCCTAACCAACTACATTAGACTTTTCTCTATTTTTTCTCTTAGCCTACCAATTGTATTGGCTTTAACTCATAGGGAAAAGAATAGTATTACTTATGGTATCATCTGCTTAGAATGATCTTTCTTTCAACTGATGCTACTAAAGACGTCTTTCTTTTGAATAATTCATTACAATGCAACATAAATACATATGCATGATCTGTACATTCATGTTAATAGGCATTCATAATATAGGATTCATCTAAATGTCCATTATGATCCACTATGCTTTTAGAGAAACACTTATCATGACAATTCTACTTTCATTCATCTCTTTCAAATTCTTTATGGTTTCATTACCATCTTTCTTTTTCATTCTCATTTTTTTCTTTTTATAAATATAAATTATGCTTTCATCTTTCTTTCTTTCCACTCTTTCCAATTGGGCAACATCTTTCAAAATCATCATCATCTATAAACATTCCAATCTCTAACTACCATTTTCTTTCTCTATTCTCATGCTTTTTTTTAAAAGATTTGATCACTTCATTTAGGTAATCTCAAAGATATGAAACTGACTCCAATTTCCTAATAGAATATTAGTCTTTCTTAATAAAATATCAAGGCATCCTATGTTTACTCTTCATCAATTTATTAATCATCAAACAAATTGACAAATAATGGCACATAAAAGGATAAGCTAGAAAAAGATTTTATTACGAATTCATTTCAACAATTGAAAATGCTCATCAACCAATTATCTAAAAAAATGTTACCAATTCATAAAATGGTTTACTAAATACTTAACAAAGAAAAAAAATTCAATAGGTAGGCTTTCTAAGTAATAAGATTCCACATATTTAGAGAATGAATTCGGTTTAACTTTCCCAGATACCATATGATAAATCAACTTATTTAAACATAGTATTTCTTCTGAAAACTCATTGAGACTATGTTATGTCTTTCTTTAGATGCAGACATCATCCCAAACAAGAGTGCATAATTCCTCATAGCCATATAAACCTAACACCTTAGCATTTGCCTAGAATCTTACAAAACACCGTTGGCATTCGCCGCTTGCATAAATCCACTAATGTTTGACATTTGTCTTTACTCCATCTTTTCAAACATAATACTTCTTCATCTAATCTAAATTCACTATATTCGATAACTTATTACCATCTATCTCAATCAATAGCAATGCTGCTCTAAAGAATGTATTTTTCACCATATATGGCCTCTCCTAATTTGGAGTCCATTTGCCCCGACCATCCTTTTAAATCAAAGAATCTTCCTAAGTGTAAGGTTACCCTTGTGAAACTATCGAGGATGTAGTTTCTTATTATGTACTCTCATCATTCTTTTCCAACACATCTACCCATGATAAATAGCTCTTAACTTTTCTCTTCAATTAAGTTTAGCTATTCATACTAGGATCTAACCCATTCAGCCTTCTCTAATTTGGCTTTCATTAGTGCCCCTAATAAGGGAAATTTCCACCTCTATTGGTAACATTGCTTCCATTCCATGGATAAAGGAAAATAGGGAAGCACCTTTAGAGATAGGAACTGAAGTTCGATAAGTATGCAAAGCAAATGATAGTCTCTCATGCCGATCTCTGTAGGTCTTAGTCATCCTTAACATAGTCTTCTTTATATTCTTATTAGTTGCTTTTATTGCCCTATTCATTTTGGGTGCTATGTTACCAAATTATAATGCATGATTTTGAATTGTGAACACATTTCTTTATCATTTTATTTTTCAAATTTAAGGCATTATCTGTAATAACTTTTTTTGGTATTCCATTTTAGCATATTATTTCTTTTTTGACGAATTTGCATACCACTGATTTAGTCACATTCACTTAAGAAGCAGCTTTCACCCATTTGGTGAAGTAATCTATTAACACTAGGATAAAACGTGCCAATTTGAAGCCTTAGGCATAATTGGGCCTATGATATCCATGCCTCGCAACAAAAATGGCCATGGATATGTCATCACATGCAATGATGATGGAGGCACATTAATTTTATTTGTATATATATCTGACACTTGTGACATCAACACATATTTTATGCAATCACCCTCTGTGGTCAACCAATAATATCCTAACCTCATGTGCTTGGCCATCATATGTCCACTAGGGTGTGTTCCTATATATTTTCATGGACTTTTTCTATTATTTTTCTAGCCTTAGTGACATCTAGACACCTCAGAAGTACTTGGTCCCAACCTTTTATACAAGACTTCACCACCAAAGATGAAATTCATGGCCTTTCTTTGAATACTTCCCTAGTTATTTTTAATAGCATAATCTGGATATTGTCAATCATTGACATATGGAAGAATAATAATACCATGGTTGATGATGCTTTTCAGCCTCCACATTGTGAAAATGAGCAAGTACCTCACAAATAATCAACTTAATCGGCATTACCTCAACCCCATCAATCATCATTATCATGGTAGGCAAAGTAACCAAAGCATCGATGATCTGATTCTCTTCCCTAAGAAAATGCTGAAAATTAATCTTTTCAAACCTTTTACTAGTTCGAGAATCAACTTCTTATTACACCAACTTCCCATCATGGGTTTCACGTTTACCTCGAACTTGATGTATCACTAAAGTTAAATCACCATACACCTTCAAGAATTTCACTTTTCACTTAATAATGGCTTACAACCCCGTAAACATGCTTCATACTCACTATTTTCTTAGTGTAATCAAAATTTAGTCTAGCAGTAAGCAGATAATGGTCTTCGCTTGGGAAATCAATATCGCTCCTATTCCCTAGCCCATAGAATTAGCAACGCCATTAAAGTACATCTTCTAAGTCTCATCTTCTATCAACACCTCTTCTTCTTGAGATATGCTCATCAATTTCTAATTGAAAAAGTCAAATTCTAATGACTCATAATCTTCTATAGCTTGATTTGGTAGGAAGGTAACTAGGCACTACCTTTTTTGGCCTTTTAATTCACGTACACTATATCAAACTCTAAAAGTAGCATTACCACCTTGCGATCTTTCTTAGAAGAGCCAGAGCTTTCATATGTACTTAATTGGATCTAACTTTATGATCAACATAGTTGTGTGATAGAGCATATACCACCTAAGCCTTTGTGCAACCTAAGCTAGCTCACAACACATCTTATCTACTAATAAGTAATTAACCTTATAGTTTGTAAACTTCTTACTGAGGTAATAAATCCCTACTCTATCCTTGTTTCATCATGTTGCCTCAGCACATAGCACATAGACCTTTGAAATACTAACAAAGTACAAGATCAATGCTTTTTTGATACTAGTAGTACCAACATAGGTGGATTAAAAAGATATTGCTTCATTTTCTCAAATGCTTCCTAGCACTTATCATTCCATTTACCAAGATCTTGTTTTCATAGAAGTCAAAATATCAAATCACACTTATCCATAAGCTAGGATATAAACCACGCAATTGAGTTCAATCTCTCCAAGAAACTTTACACTTTCTTTTATGTACGAGGTGGTGGCAAGTCTTGAATAGCTTTAACCTTTGTAGGATCCACTTTTATTCTTTTTTGACTAATCATAAAGCCTAACAATTTTCCAAAGCTAACATGAAAAGTACACTTAACCAGATTGAGCTTAAGTTAGAAACTTCTTAACCTTTCAAACAACTTTATAAGGTTTTTGACATGTTCATTTTCTTTAGTAGGCTTGACAATCATATCATCAACATAAACTTCTATCTCTTTATACATATGCCATGGAATTGAGTCACAATGGCTTTCTACTATGTTGCCCTAGTATTCTTTAAACCAATTGGCATCACCTTATAAGGTCAAAAATGTAGTTTTCTCAATATCCTTTGGCACCGGTTTTGTCTAATTATAACTGGGAAAGCCATTTATGAAGGAAAATAAAGAATTCTTAGTTGTATTATCAACCAATGTTTCCCTATGGGGAAGTGGGAAATTATCTTTAGGGTTTGCCTTATTCAAGTCTTGGTAAGCCATGCACACATGCCTATGCACTACTATGTTGATATCCAATCTTGGCATAACCTAGCATGACTAAGTGAATACATCTTTAAACTCTTTCAAAATGGTAATCAATTTTTCATGAGTAGATAAGGATATTGTAGTCCTAATCTTTACTTCTCTTTTACACTCCTCCATTCTCAAATTTACTACCTCCAAAGATTCCTTATGAGGCATGATTTATCTCACCTATTATTTGATCAGTCTTGCTAAATCTGAGGGCAAATCATAATCTTTAGAATTTCCATTAGAACACTTCATCCTTATGAAATGGTTTATCAAAATCAATCCCTAAAGAGTCAGCCCCTCTCTCTATATCTTTTATATTAAGATACCTAAGGAAGGTTTAAGCATTAAAGCTTTGGGTGCATATATATCATGACATTGTAAATTAAGATATATTATGGTGTTAATAATATTTATTTATTTAAGAAATGGTAATCAATCAATTCAAGAAATAGAGCATTCATAAGCAAACAAAAACATAAGGATATGAAAATGCATCATGCTTGTTATAATAATGACTAATAAATTAAGCCCAATACAAAAAAACCCTTAAATGTTGTTGAGTAGAGTCTTTGTATTCATCAAAGAAAAGGCTAGTGTCATTTCAAATCTAATGATCATAGGCACAAAAAATACCCAGCTCTAAGATCTCATGCTTTGCCATTAATAAAGATATTGAAGCTCTCAATAGTGCCTTCAACAGAACTAAGACCTCTCCCATGTGGCTTCCTTTGTCCTAGTTTAAATAATCCATAAAATGAAAGAAATCCTAAAGAGAAGCAAATGTCCTTCCATCAATTTCAACTCTAAGCCCATCTTTCTTGCCATCCTTCTATCTCTAACCCTCTAGGCTAACCCTTTCTTTTGACCAGTATTTGGTTTATAACCTAACCCATTCTTCTAGATCTAATTGACCACTTTCAAGGCTTTAGTCATTCCTTGTAAATGCTTTCCTAATACTTTGGCAGCTTGGCAACCTTTTTCAATAGTAATCTTTAACCTGATCTTGGTATTCCAAGACAGACAGGGTTGAATAATTGATAGACCTTTTGTTACATATGTGGCATTCACAAACTCAAAGAATTGAAAAAACGATTAAGAATCTCCTCTACATGATCTATATAATGTGCATTAATAAACATGACAACTTTAGTGTCTTATTTTCCACTGATGACAACCACTTTATCATCCATAATAAACTTCAACTTTTGGTGCAATGAGGAAGGAATTGCCCTTACAAAATGAATTCATGGCCAACCTAATAGCTAGTTATATAATGGTGCAATGTCCATCACTTAAAACTCTATTTCAAACGTACATGGGCTAATTCTCAAAGGAATTGTAATCATGCTAACCATTTCTTACCTAGTCTCATCAAAGACACAGACAATAGTGTGATTGTCCTTAATATGTGAGGCAGCAATTGACATCCTTTGCAAATGGACTAAAGGTAACACATTGAATGTAGAGCCATTATCAATCAGAGATATGTAAAGTTGGGCTTGAAAGGTGATTACACCACAAGTAAGGATTCAATCCTTCTCGTGATGCCCAATGTTTGATACCAACTAATCATACGTATTTCAATTTATTTTACCTTGGTTTCAATCATATATGTTCAATCATAATCCCCCTTTTATTTCATCAAAATTAAACAAATATAAACAATAAAATGTATCCCAGAATTTTTACTAGGGCTAGCTTGAATTTGCAATTGATTAAAGCAATAATCATTCAAAAAGGAAAATTTCCATAAAAATGCTTAACTCAAAAGATACTCATTTATTGACTTCAGCATTTTTTTTATCAATTTTGACTCTAATTAAAAGAAATAAAAAAATAGTACACTTAAACTAAATTGAAGAAAATCATAATTTTAAAAATAATATGAAAAATCAACTTTATTTATTTATGCTGAGACACTAGGGATCTTATAAGAGACACCTTAACCTATTGACACAATAAACATGATTCTCAAAATCAATTCCAACGCATCCGAATACTACAAAATAGTGGACAACAAAAATGGAAAGAACCAAATCTCCATATTTATTCTGGATTATTCCTATCACATAAAATCATCAAAGCAGATTCCAATGAATGCTAACTCATATACTTAAAAATATTCAAAAAATTCCAAAATATCATTTTGGCTATCACATGAATTTTTTTATTAGACACTATTGCATTACAGGGCATGTCCAACTTGCCTGTCTTCTGAAATTTCTTCCCGAGTTATCTAGAATACCCATAATACATTCCCGAAAATCTTATTCACTCTAATTTTATCTAAAAATATGAGAAAACACATCAAAATGATTATTATTAGCAAAAATAGTTAACAATACTGATCAAGCATTGAAACAGATCTATGCAAACGACCCATGCTATAGGATTGTATTGTATTCATTTAGTTACAGTATCAAATATTTGTATAGCCTATTATGTAGCCCAATCAATAAGGAGTATGAGAAAAACACTAACAAAAATTTATAAAGCCTATAACCTAATCAAAATATATCTCTTTTATAGGACTACTGTGCCAGACATTCAAACATCCAGCTCAAGACCAACAGGATCATAAGCCTTTTGTTGAACTTTTAAAATTCATTTCTAGACATTCAAACATCAAAAAACGAGACCAAATAGGATCTATAAATTTCATATATGAGGAAAAAAACAAAGACTCCTAAGTGCCAAGACCTAGAAACATGTTTATTTTAGCGATATGCTTTAGAGTCATGTGAATGACTCATTTTTATCACTTTTATTCATTATTATTTATTCCTATCAAGTGCATGGCAGACCAATGCCACTCGTGTGTTGTAACCAGAAACTAAGTGAAACCAAACAATATAATTTGACCCACTGAAACAATAATTCATGACTCACATTTGAGGTTAACCAAGTTTAGACACATCTAAGCATATTTAAACACTTAAAAATATTTTTATTAGCTCCAAATCAGCTTTAATTCAATTTATTTTATTTAATATCCCCAAGCCACTCATTAAAGAGTTTATTAAACAAAACCAAACTTTGATACACCTATTGATTAAGTGAACCAAAGCTTGCCTTTAAGGATATTTTAAAAGCAAGATTTTTATTTAACCAAAACATTTTAATATGGATTTTATCAAACACATAGAATGGTAACCGATGCTTCTAACAAATAATCATCCATAAAACCTACTCTAAATCCTAAATACAAGATGGCTAAACTCATCTAAAAACAATCACGCTCATTTAATCATTAATTCTCCTTAAAATCTCATTAATTAATAATCAAACACAAGAAAACAAGCTTACATTCAATTCTATCAACATGTTTAGCAATTAAATCATGCTTTCAACCATTACAAATAAGCTTGTCATTCAATTCAGCAAAAATTTCATCTTACCTAAGTTAACTCAACTTAATTCATCTAAGTTTCATCAATTAAGCATTAATTATGCAAAGCTTGCTCAATCATACCAAGAAACAACTCTGGACGAACCTAAATGATGCTATCTTAGCTGGTTCAAAAGATTCACCTTTTTCAAGAACATAAAATTTCATCATTAAGCACTACATTCAAGTTCTAATCAACTATATTTTAGTTTAAATTAGCTTAAAGTAGCTTATATCAACATGATCATGTAGAATTTAATCAATTAAGCTCAAGATCCTATAAACTTAAGCTAGTCAAACTAGGTTCTTTCCATTTATTATTTTCATACACTGATTGAGCTTGAGAATCATGATTTCATCATCTAAACCTCAAGATTTTAGCTCAATATCAATAAAACATAGATCAACTAAGCTTGAATCTTTAAATTTTTAATAAACTAGCTTGACTAAAACTTAAATTTAAAGATCTCCTCTAGCTTCAACTAAGCTCAAACTCTTTAAACATGATTTCAAATTAAATTTCAACAATTAATTATATAATCATGTTACGAATAACATGAAATCAAGTAAATCAGCTCAAACCAAGATGAAAACATAAGATCATCATGAACCATCAAGGCAAAACACTATAGATCAAGGATATATCATGGCTAAAACTCATTGAAGCATGAATAAGCATTAGTTGATCATTAAAATCATGAAATTAAAATTAAATTAGAGAGATAAAGATAGAAACTAGATCTTTTCCATGCTAAATCTTCCTTTTAAAGATGATGAGAGCTTGAAAGAAAAAAGAATATTCTAGAAATTCTAAACTTCTCAAGTGTTTAAAAGTTATGAAATTATGGATAATCACCTTTATCTGTGGGCCTTGAAGTTGGCGATTTAAGCTTTTGTCACCTTAAGGTGACTACAACTTAATCATTAAACTCCTAACTAATTTCAGGAGAAATTACATTAGTGCCATTAATGAATAGATGAACGAAATTGGCACATTATCCTCATGTTAGAATTTGGCCAAGGCTTAATTCCTATAATAATCTATGTAAAACTTTTTATTCCAACCAATTAACCATGATTTGTTTTGTAAAAACGTAATTGAATGTTCCATCCTAAAGTAAAAATATGTCCTAATGGTCTTCCCTAAAAAAATGAAATTTCCTATACTAAGCCTCCTAAATTAAATCTTCAATAATTCCCAGTGTTCTAAATTCCTAAGGTTCTTTACATGACCTAGTCCCAATTACACCTTCATCACCTAAAGTCCATGTCCAATTTCATTCTAGTGTAATCAATTTTGAAATTCGAGTTGTAAAACTCTTTCAATTTTGAAATCTAATTGTAGGCTAAAGAGAAAACATTTGACTTCACCTACAATCAACTTTTTATTTAAACTTTTAAAACAACTTTTTCTCATCCAAATGACTTCAATAATATTCTAATAGTTTGGGAGACATATACTAGTCAACTTTGGGCAATTTTGGATTTTTGAGAATTAGTTTCGATTTTCCAAAATCCAACATCAACTCTTTAAATTAGACAGTGAACCTTATATAACTTATTGTAATAAACTTAGCTCATTGAAACCATATAGAACATTAATTGAACCTTTCTATCATCTATCAATCATCCAGGAAGATCTAGAACTAGAAAATTCCACTTAACCTTTAAGACTTGGAAAAAAAAAGTCAGTTAAGGACTTGGACAAAATAGATTGTCTACAACTAGAACCCTTAAAATAGGGTACCTACAACTAGGACCGCTTGGAACATGTTGTAACCTTGAGTAACCCAACAAATCACAACAAGCTTAGTTGGATAGGTAACTTAGCTTATCAATTGCATCCTTATGCAACTCCCAAATTAATTAGGTGGCAACTCCCTACCGAAATACATCATATGCATTTTATCTGACCTTTGCCTCTGATGTTATGCAGTCAAGTTGTACATATCTGAACAACACGAAATTAGTTAAGTAAGACCTATTATTCATAATTTAAGCAGCATAGGCGATAGGGACTTTAAATGACTCAACAAATCCCCACGGCTGAAACTTAGGTTTCTTATTATGAATAATGAAAAGTTTCTTTATCATGCATAGCACGTGACTTGATATTGTATGAAGGATTTTTTTTATCTCTTTTAATTTAAGGTCTCATCATATTTGTATACGTTTTATATTATCATATAAAATAAATCTACTACCATGCATTCTACTTGGATGATTATGGATTTTACTAATGTAATCTGCTGAAGTCACTGAAGAAGATTACTTTATCAATTCTTAGGTGATTACAAACAAAGTCTTAATAAGTTTTCTAGCAACTTCCTCAGCTTTTATGGTGCCTTTGCTTAGATCTCTATTTTTGGTTACAAAAATTTTTTTAGCTAATCCTAATTTACACTTGTATGTAGTCTACTTACATTTATAATAAGAAACCTCATTAAGCCTAATTCCATAACCATCTAATACATCTATAATATTTATGACTATATTTAGATAATAATTAACTTATTCTCTAGATGCCAATTTCGAATAGTCTATTTAATTTTGTCTTAATTTATTTAAGGAAAATAATTTCTTACATGATTAATTTTATTCGAATCTTATTAGGAGAAAAGCTAATCCAATTAAGATTAATCATTCAAATTAAGACATTATCCAATCTTGTCTTAAACAATTTAAGATTTATTTAATTGGATAATATTAGCTTGGTTATTATTAGGAGTTTCATTGGAGGTAAACCTTATAAAAAATAAGACCTCATTTACACCTAACTAGCAAATTTTTAGCTAGATATTCTCTTTTTTTTCTTAAACTATCTTTATCTTGGTGATCATATCAAGCTTTAAAAGATAGATTCATAGAATAAACAAACTTCCTAGATCCTAGAGATTAGCATAAAAGAAGACTCCAATCCTCTAAAGCTTGCTGCCCCCTATGGTGACCTTCATGGGGCATCCAAACATCGAGCCACCACCAATGGTTTACTCTCACTAAACCTCTAATGTTTGCCACAAATTCCAGCATTATATGCTTCCATTAATGCTGCAAATTAAGGTTTTAAGGAGCTAGTCTAAATGCATCCATGAAGTTTTGTGTATATATGATATCCCAAATGGCATGATTCAAAATGTTTTTGAACCAAACTCTTTTTCCTAATTTTTCAGCAGTCATCATGAACTTTTCATGACTCCTACAAGGTTGGAAATCATGGAAAATTTTGCATCAAATAGCAATCAAAATTATGAAATTTTTAGGTTGCTTGAAAACTACTAAACCAAAATGATTCCTTTATAGACAACTCTCAAACATGGCTAATCAATGTAATAGTCATGAAATTATTAAAACTAGTCTTAAATATTTAAAAGCTCATTAAAAAACATATTAGTAGCATGCTGCAAGTGTGACAAATTTCTTGGAAAACGATTCAAGGTAAAATCACAGCATAAAAACTATTTCAAAGGAAAACTATTTTACCCATAACTAAGTTTATGATCGATCAAGGCTAATAAAGAGGCTTTTACATCACTTGTAAAATCTAATCCTAGGCATCTAATGCTTGATGTTAAGATTTGGTAAATGATATAACAATAAAAATTTAAGTGAAATTGAATATTAAGAAATAACACAGTGAAACTAACCAAACAGCTTTATCAGATCATGTTACAAACCTTTGATCAATCCAATTAAGTAAGAAAGGAAAAAGAATCTATAAATCATACCTCAATTCATAAAAAACCATTCTTATGGATATTAAACAATCTTTGCTTTGATCTTGTACATCAAGCTTAATTATTGTAAACCAAATTTGTCCATACATCCAACCTCTAATGGTGATGCACATAGGTGACTCAAAAATCCTTCTAAAAGGAAAGACTTCTTTATGTTGAGATCTATGCTAGTGGATTAGGTTTCTGAAACTTTCCTTAAATGATCTTTCTATGCACCAAAATCAAAAAATGAAAAAGGAAACAATTTCTCATTGAATGTTAAAATAAGAATAGTGCAAAAATAAAGATGCCATAAATCCTTCTTAGGGAAGATGAAGGGCCTTTAGGGTTTTTTTTATGTTAAGGATAGCATATATAGGGTTTAAATGCCCATGGTTGACGTGTTTTTAAGCTTTTGCTTATTTAAACTTTGGCCCTTTAATTTTTAACAATTCAAAAAACTTTCAAGTAACTTTTATTCTTTAGGCAATTTAATACTTATCTCATTTTAATTTCATAAAATCACCCTTATGTGTGTGACTCGTTAGGCCTCAATTATAATAGTAATAAATATAAATATACTCAATTAAGAATAATTTATATTTATAGATCAAGGTTGGCATCTAGCAATGCATCATGGCCACCCAATATGGAAAAAGGGTTTTGACAAGCCCTTTAGGTATAGTATCTTAGTCTAATTCAATCTCTTTATTGTATACCACAAAATGGGGGTAAAAGTTTGGTACATTGTCTTCTTTTGACCTATTCCATATTAATACACAATCTTCATGTGTTAACTCCATAATTGCTATTGCCTTGGCCAAGGTCTTTGAGTTAACTTGAGCTAAGAACAACTACGATATGTCTTTCTATTTCACTTAGGGTGATGAAACCTCTCTCAACCACTCATCCACCTTTAGTATGTTTTATATGATACCTAAAACCACCCTTATTTGGTATTTATCTATTGTAAAACCGTTCATGATGATCTATAAATATGATAATTCAGATAAAAAATGATTTGGTGTCACAAGTTTATGGATCACTTACGCTATTGATACTAAGAGTAATTCCATAGATATTTGAGAGAAATACCAAGTAAAACTCTCATAGTAGGTCGTGTTTCAATGTTCTTATAAAAAAACACCTAAATGTTATTCCTAAGTATCTCTATACTTTAACTTATGAGATAAGTTGCATGCATCATATACTTGAAGGCTTAGCATATACTAGTCTTTATGCATTGTCAATGCCCTATCTTGATAATGCAATGACTAGGAATAATTAAAGAAACATGACATTGATGCATAAGGATCTTATAATTATAACTATTTATAATTCCCTTACAAAGCTAGTGTGTTTCATGGGCTTTATCTAATAAGATTTAAATAAAATGTATTAATCTTATGGATAAAGAAATACTTCATACTATATTAACAAATATAAAATATGTAACACAAAGTAACCAAATGCTAGTGTATCAAAAATTCAAATGATTGGCTTACAAGGCTTATACTAATAATGTATTTGTAGGAATAAGCTTGGGAATTTCCATTAGCTTTATACAGAATTACACATGTTTATCATATTGGAATTATATCCAAGAAAAGTCCTAACTTGCTTGTACTATTTATGAGCTTCTTCAAATAACTCATGCATAGAAAGTCTATATTCCCTCACAAGGTTAATCTATCTTTTTAGGACTTCAAACCTCTTTACTATTTTTTCTTGATTCTTTCATGCTTGAATGGATTTGTTTAGTCAGGTGATGTACATCTTTGGTCCCACACCTAACTTTTCATTATAACCTATATTCTCAGCTTCCTATAATGCTGTATTCCAATTTGTCTCCTTTTCTTGGTAATTTTGTATCAAGGTTCTGATGTCTTCCTTTTGTTACTATAACTCTTACCTCATGTATCGAATGGCTGCCCTGAAGGCTTTTTTTCTTCTAGCATCTAAGATACTCTCTCTCTCTTTTTTTTCTAGAGTGGCTTTAAGTCATTTATTTTTTTTTTGATAGTTCTTCTTAGCTAGATGTAAGTATCAACATGCTTTTTCCTTTTTTAATCAAAAATAGCTTCCTTGACCTCTCTTTCCAAAACCTTGGCTTTTCATACTCTTAACTCTCAGCGAAGCTTGTTTATTTCTTTAAACATATTTCAAAAAGTCCTACTTGAGCTCTTAAAAGTATCGATAAGCTTTATGTTCTTATTTTTGTCTACCTAATCTGTCTTTATTAAGTTGTATTTTTCTTCCATTTTCCTGATGTCTTTCTCCTTGGCTTTCATCTTCATTCTTAGATAAGCAATTTCTTTTTGCAATGTTCAATTCATGTCACCCATTTTTTAGCTCCCTTATGGGTTCTTCCGTAGTTAGGTTAATTTTGGAAGATATGACTAGGTTTGATTAGATAGGTACTGAAGGAACAGCTTTATTTATGTTAGGTGTCACAACATGGCCTAGATACGAATCTTGACTAGCTCAAAATGATGGGTACACCCATTATTTTTATATTAGTCATATATCATTATATTCTTTTATTTGGGGCCCATATCATTACCATTGTTGTTTATTTTATTTTGTGTCTAGAGACTGAGTTGTCGAAATGAATCATTCACTGGACCTAACTTTAAGCAATTATTGCAAAGCAACCATTTATTTTGGAGTTGCCATTGATCTTAATTTGGCCAAATGAGATTTGTCACTTGCTAAAGTTCACATCTCAAGGGTTACAAAACCTGTAAAAACAAACTTTGAGATCTACGCTCATACCAGAGATCACTGGAAATAGTTCGAAAGTCGATTACAACCACAACAAAAGATCAACCTTCTTGTCATGCTCAGCAATCAATACCTTATTAATCATGTGTTAGCATAAAATTTAATTATTATTCAATTTCATTATTTGATATTTAATTATAATTTCCATATATCAAAAACTAAATTTTACAAAACAAATTTATCATTTCTTAAAATTGAAATATCTTTTGTATCCTCCTAGAGAACCAAAAGAACACAAAAGGTTTTTTTTATTATTCTCTTTCATACCTTGCTAGAAAGCCAGTGGAATATGAAAGATTTTAAAAAAATTAAAATATCTTTTATACTTTACCAGAGGGCTGATGGAATATGAAAGGTTTTATTTTTTTAAATTCAAAAAATCTTGATTTTCATTCTGAAAAGGATATCTTGCTATTAAAATAATCTGTGAACCTCTTTTATATTGTGGGGAAAATTCTATGTACTATTTTAACATTGGAGACATTACCTTAGTTTTCTAAAAATATCCAATTTTTTAAAAATATTAACAAATAACTAAAACTCAGAAATGGTCTTAAAATGACAAACCTAACCCAACATGTACTTTTGACATAAAAGTATCACAGTAATCACATAAAACTTGGTTCTAATGCAAAATTAGAAAATGCCTCTAGAGTATACCAGTGACATAAAAGTACTAAGTTATCTTAAGGACTCAAAAATGACTATACAACGATGAACTTATCCTAAATATGCACATTAGTCGAAAAGCATCCTGGTAATTACCTAAGACTTGTCTCCAAGAGAAATTACCACAATGCCCATAGGGTGTACCTCTAACATATATGTATCCTGGTGACGTAAAGACTGGAAAAAGATGATAAAATCATGAATTTATCCTAAATACGCAAGTTTGGCCTAAAAGCATCCCGGTGAGTACTTAAGATTCAGTTTAAGGAAAATTTACCAAAATGCTCGTAGGATATGCCTTTCACGTAAAAGTGTTCTAGTTATCACAAGGACTCGACAATGATGATAAAAGGATGAACCTATCCTAAATATGTACCATTGGTCGAAAAGTATCCAAGTGATTAGTAAAGCCATCTCATTTTGTTTGACCCACTTTTGGCATCGCAAGACTCAATTGAAAGATGATAAAATCAAAAATAAAAATAAAAACTGGGAGATGATTGCAAGGTGTCGTGTCACCAAGCACTATTAAGTGACACAAGCCAAACAAAAGAAGTTTTTTGGGAAGGTCTGAAATGCCTATGGGTCGTATTAAAGTAAAATATAAAAATAAAGTATCAAAGGCCATTTTTCATGTGTCACTAGAGTCATTCAAATGAGCACATGGATCAATTTCCCATTGTTTGTGACCAAGTTAAGGAAAATTAGGAAGCCACATGTACCTTCAAGTTACCAAAATGCTCGTAGGATATGCCTTTCACGTAAAAGTGTTCTAGTTATCACAAGGACTCGACAATGATGATAAAAGGATGAACCTATCCTAAATATGTACCATTGGTCGAAAAGTATCCAAGTGATTAGTAAAGCCATCTCATTTTGTTTGACCCACTTTTGGCATCGCAAGACTCAATTGAAAGATGATAAAATCAAAAATAAAAATAAAAACTGGGAGATGATTGCAAGGTGTCGTGTCACCAAGCACTATTAAGTGACACAAGCCAAACAAAAGAAGTTTTTTGGGAAGGTCTGAAATGCCTATGGGTCGTATTAAAGTAAAATATAAAAATAAAGTATCAAAGGCCATTTTTCATGTGTCACTAGAGTCATTCAAATGAGCACATGGATCAATTTCCCATTGTTTGTGACCAAGTTAAGGAAAATTAGGAAGCCACATGTACCTGCAAGTTATATTGGTGTACAAGTATTGATGTGAGGCTTTACATCATGAAAAACTTGAATTTTCACATGTAGTATTGATACAAGAAGGTTTGGTATTAAGATCTAAGATGTTGTATCGATACCTAGCATGTTTGTGTCGATATAGACCTTAATAATAGCTAAAGTTTTGATTTTTAGCAAAATGTATCAAAACACGAGCATGAGTATCAATACAAATCCATGGAATTTCGATACAAACCTCTAAGTCTGGAGATTGAAAACATTTTTTGCTCTTAGTATCGATACATAGCTCATTGTATTGATACTCGCAATACACCAAGGCATTTTTGCTTAGTTTGAGCCATTTTTTAGCCTTCAAAAACTTATTTAAACATGTTTTTGCAACAAAGAACTATCATAAATCATTTCAAACCTCAACTATGGGCTCATGATTCAAACATATTTTTGGAGCCTAAATAATCAATGACAATGGTCACTTTCATAAGATACATTGTTGTAAAAGGGTATGGCAAGCATATCTCCAGTTGTAGGCTATCACAGCCTTTCTGCCTCCTTGCTCAGCATAGCAGAACCAATGGAAAAAGCATCAGCTGAGCATGGTAGCTAGAGATGTCTCCTGGTGCAGAAAGGAAAGATAAAAATAACCATATTTATCTTCCAAAGTAGAGGTTGAGCATTGAATGAAGAACTCTCAACTATCTAAAAGAAAAAGAGACCTTCAGCCATTTTCAAAAAGCTCTCCAACAATCTCAAAAGACTTCATGCATTCCCAAAAATCTTTCAGTAACTCTAGTTCCAAAAACTCACCAAAAACATTATACCATTGCCTTTCACCATCAACCAACCTCCATTCATGTAGCTCCCTAAACCACTACTAAAACACCTTAAAAAACTTAACCTTTCACATATTTTTATCCTTGAAACATTCCACGAGCAACCATATTATCAGAAAGCTTCTTCTTTTCACCCTTTTTTTGGCTAAATAATAGTAAAAAAGGGAAGAAACTAAGCTTAAAGTCATTACTTTAAAAAAGAAAAAAAGTTCAAGCTTTTGCTTGTATATTTTCTACCATGTTCCATACATTTTTTGTTTCGATCATCCATTTCATTCTAGTGAGCCTTTTATGCTGCCATGACCCTTTTAAGACTCTCATGCATCATCATTGCCTTATTTGTAGTGGTTTTAGGATTTTGATGACCCTTTTGACATCTTGATGTTATTTAGATATATAAACTCACCATACTTCATTTTTATCATTGCGCAGCCTTTGTTCATGCATCTTTTGCCATGTTCCTTCCATATTCACATACCACCTCATATTTAAATGGTCACCTTAACATGTCTTATGTATGTTCATACATTTTCTTGTGTTTTAAGGAGTTCGGTGAAATAAAAATGTTGTCTTTACAATTATAGCATCCATTTCTTTGTTTAAACATGTTCATATCATCTCCATGCACCCTATTTGTCATCTTCTTGCATTTTTATCACCTATTTTCATGTTAAAATGTCATCTTTGTATATCTGCATGTTTAATCCATGTTTGTCTTTGTATATGTTGTATCTTGTTCATGATATCTTTAATAAAAGGCCTGCTTGTTTCTTAAAACCTGATTTTTAGAAAAGTGCCCAAGTTCAATTCATGTTACATCCAATAGATGAAGAATAGCATGGACTTAATATTTTCATAAAGTTGGCTTCTATTCTAAGGGGTAGATCAACATTTCAGCTCTAGATTCATGATGAAATAAGTTTATTTTTTTAAAAAAAGATCTTTTTTAATATTAAACCTTGATCTTGAGTTCTATGTTCCCTTTAGTGACCCAGTCACTGAGTTGTTCCACCCTCTTAAACTATTAAGGGATTATGGAATGAACTTGTAAAGCCTACATTACTTTTTGTCATGAACATTCGGACATACCAGACCTGAGTCTATCTTTAAAAAAAAAGTAGAATATCAAATATCCCCCTATTTTTCTCTGGCAGTATTGCAGTTTAGATTTAAAAAATCATTGTAAAACCATAAAATGTTTTCTTAGATTTTTTTAATATCATTCCCCTAAGGGGCATCGAAATAGTGTCATAGTTGCCCTCGGATCATCCCAGATGAGGAAGTTATGATTTTTTGAACCATTACTGTCTGAAACCCTTGGAATTGATGTATAATATTCTGTTTAAGCCATTTTGGTCCATCCAATGATCTTTATGAAATTTTTAAATATTTTCTTAAAAAGTTCACAAAATTCCCTTTCCAGAAATCTATAGTTCATGATCTAATGATTCCAGATAAGCTTGGAATAATTTTCCAAAGTCCATTATGCCTTTTCCTTGTACATACTGCCAGTGTCAAGGTAGACTTAACTTTAAAAATTAATTCTGCCTAGAAAGTGATTTTTTAGGATTTTTGGAATATTTTTACATTAAACCTTGTCTATTTACCTTTCTAATGGCACCTTATTTACCTTATAAAGCCTTCGAATGCACCAAAACAAATTTAGGAATAGAGATGACACGATGTTGTCTCATGCTTTTAACTTAATTTTGAATCTCTTTTTATCGAGATGTTCGAATTTCTCAAAATGCTACAACTTCCCCCACAACACCAGCCCCCTTTGACTTGGATCAAGGCTAAAAGTACAAAAATATAACAAAGATTCCATATTAAAATTTTTGCTAGTAGAGATACTCCAACTCTATTGCTCTGAGGGGACATTTTAACCCCGTTTTTAATTAAAAAATTTTTCTCTTTATTCCTAAATGTTTTCCTAACTCTATCTTTGGGGATATTCCAATTCCACTACTTCAAAGGGATACTCCAACTTCATTTTTAATTAAAGATTTAAATTTTATTTTTATTCCCAAATATATTCCTAACTCTATCTTTAGGGATACTTCAATACCACCTCTTAGAAGGGATACTCTAACTCCGCTTAACCTCGAAAAATAAAAAAATTTCTTTGTTTGGCTGCCTCAAACTGCTTTGATTAAAATAATTTTTTCCCTCAAATCACCATCAAATTTGAACCTATCTCTAAAATTGTCATCTCAATCATTCTTCAATAATCAAAGGCAATTATGAAATACATTTTTATCATCCCTTCTTTTTCATGTTCTTTTGGTTATGGTTGCTTGTTTATGATATTATTATATTTATGTTTTTTCATCTTACTAACACTTTTCCTTTGCAATGATTATCGTGCATTCATGTTTAAATTTTTTTCAATAAAATTTACAGGGCAATGTTCTATGCTGGTATCTCCCTAGTGCCTAATACGAAACATCCAACATTTTAAATCTGATCTAGACATTGTTTTCACAAAAATCACCATATTCCTCACATCTTCAAGGCACATAGGTGATCTAATTTTCTTCAAAAATGCGAATTTGTATTTTCCATACAAGCTTTGGGCGTTTAAGAGGATTATACCTAAATAAAGACTAAATGGAATCAATTTAACCGAGACCAAAGTGAGACATAGTTAGCAGGTACTGATTTCAAGCATCATGGGGATACTAATCTTTCCCTACTTGTAACCAACTTCCAAACCCAATAATGAATCTCTAAGCTTTGTAGCCCTCAAAATCGATGTTTGGAGTTTCATAACTCAGATTGTTGTTTTCCATAGGCATCAAGTCTGCCTAGCCCAAAATGATTGGTGGTGATTCCAAGTTTATAGCCACTTCATAGTGGCCATAAAAACTAGTTGGATGAGCGATTCACTTGGCATTCTCTTCCCTCTCCTTCCCATTATTATGCCTAAATCGAATCAGACCATGGGATAACTCAAAGGCTCAATGATAACCAACCATAATTTATTTTTAAGTTGAGCATGCCATACCCTTTGGATCATCTAAAGTTTTAAAGGCGAGGCATGTGATGATGGCTTAGTGGCTCACTAGGGATCAAATCTAGAGAGTTAGGCTTATAACTAGCTATTGTTCGCTTGGTTCTCGATTTTTTTATCTCCATAATTGTTTAGATATAACTCTATTTTATTTTTACCTACTAATATTTATTGTTTATGTTTTTATCCAGTGATTGTTAGGGATTATTTATCCCTGATTAATGTTGATTTAAATAAATATAGTAATATGGGAATAAAACAAAAAGGTTTGATTGCTTGGTTGGCACACATCATGCACTTGCATTTTCACTAGACTCCTGCCAAAGACCATGGTGTGGTTAGTATCCTAATTATTAGGAGAAAGAGAGCCACCCACTTTTATGGGTAACCCTCTGCATAGGCATGGCAAGACCTTCAGGGATGTAAATTACCTATGTCTCTCATGAGTACCTCTCTGTATTTATATAAGGGAAATACATCCACCAGATCGAACCCATTCTGCTAAACCCACAATGGGCCTAGGATCAGCGTGCCTTGGCTGTCCTTATTGGATGAAAAAGCGATTCGAACACCAAAATTGGTGTCAACTTAAACCTATATAGTGAACCTTACGAGCTAAACCATTCAAACCATACCTGATGCTGCTAGAATAACTCGAAGGGTAGGACCACTTGGGGAAACATTTATTACCTTTACTCTTATAAACCATAGTTATGTGGGTGATGATTGGTGAACATTATCATCCGTGTTTGTCATTTTCATTATAATGATCATTCCTTTAGGATATGCCATTATGTTTGATGGCAAATCCTCTTTAGTAAGTGGTAAGGACAAGCAAATGCCATTACACATAATGCCATCTTAAAATGGTTATATCTGACCGAATTAACCCATCATGCTACTCGAACGATAGCTTAGCATGTACTTACCATAGATGGTGATGAACGAATGCCACTATTGAAGCTCTCAGTCTTAGTCCTCGTAAGTATCATGTTATTTCATGGAGAGAAAATTTTCATGTGGATACATTGATATACTGCCCCATTAATACCTCCACATTCAGGATTATCATGTCTACCCTTAAGCATCATACCATCGATTCTCGGGGTAAATTTTATGATACGCTTTTTATTTTCTTTATCTTTTGTCTATTATTTCATATTGGTTACTAACTTGTTCCTTTTTTGCTTTTCTTTCACCATGCATCATTTCATCATAATCACCATCACCATGGAACAATTGGTCAATGGTTCAATGTTCATTAAGGGGTGTCTGTCATGGAGCAACAGTCCACTTTAGAGCTAAAGCCCTCTGAAAAAGTTCGAGCATGGTCAAAACACCGATATTGTAAAGATGGAGACATTTTTAAACTAGGGTATCTCTTAATAGTGTATGAAAGGGTTAAGATAGGGTACCATCAAAATCATTAGCAAGATTTAAGGATTCAATGGACTAATTGGGACAATACTAAAAGGAATTATTCACTAAGAGATGCAAAGATATTGTTCTTTTGCTTCAAGTTTTTTGGATGTCAGTTTATTATAAGCAGCCTTTCAGTTTTGGAATCTAACATACCAATGTTTCACTTATTTAGTTCCCCACATTGATGAATATACTGCATTACTCAACATTGAGAGGGCAAAGGTCAATAGAATATACTATAAAGCATTAAACCATCTAACTTTCAAGAAAAGATTAGCTCAAATCCTTGAGGCAATGGAGTCTTAGATTGAAAGTCATATCAAAACGAAGGGGAACAATGAATGCATCTTATGGGGCTAGTTTGAAAGAAGTAATGGCAAGTACAGTTGATATCTAAAAAATCTAAGATATCTACGCTTTGGCGATATATGGTCTGGATATATTCTTAAAGACATTAGGCCATGTTGAGGCTACAATAGCAAATGTCTTTTATCATTTATGCTGTAACATCAATCTCGCATTGCCATCATTGCCAAAACTATTCGAGCTCTTACTTTTTGTAAAAAAATAGGTATGGGCTGATTCATTATATGTGCACCACTCTTTCACATTTGGCTCGTCAATCACTTTAGCCTAGAAGAAAGTAAGATTTTGTACTACTTCTTACCTAACTTTAGCCCTATCTCCAAGGTACTTGAAAAAATAGCCTCAAAACAAATCTGAAGACCAATAGGTCCAAAAATTTTGAAACCTTAAAGAACAAGAGGTAACATGGAAGGTTTTTTGGTTTGCCCTACAAACAATCATATACTAGTGCAATGATTACAACTGTGTGTCACTCATTGGATTATAAAAAAGAACTAGCTACACCTCTCTTTTAGTCCTTCGACAATTCTAGTGCTATCAATTCATCCCCTTCATCTAAGACTTAGAGTTGTAGGATTTCAACATGGTGAGCCTAATCACAAGGCGAAAGTCTAGCTAGCCTTTCATGTATGGAAACAAACCTGCTACATCAAAAGATATTGGAGAGGGAGTAGTATGATCCCAAGATATGATGAATAAAAGATCTGTCACATTAATGATGTCATAACCTTATCTAATATTGGGACATTACAAATGCTAGTTGACAAATTTACCTCTGAAGTTAAATTGTTCAATGAAGAGTTCAAACAAGACAAGATGACCTTTGCCAAGGAGGTTATTTGATTAAAAGAGAAAAATAGTCAATTGAAAATAGACCTCTACCTCAGGGATAGTGAGATGAACAGGGCTGTCAAGGAGAAAAACCACCTCAAGGAAGACTTCGAGAGGTTGAAAAAAGACTAAGTGGCCCTTAACAAAGCAAGTCTCAAAAACTTAGAATCATCAATCGAGTAGAAAACAAAAATTTCTACTCTCGAGAAAGAGCTTGTTAGAACCCAGGCTCTTGCATCAACTTATCGAACGATAAATGAATAGTTAATAGCTTGAGTTCAAGATTTG
>JBBYHO010172649.1:0-61539 GCA_038382025.1 Adansonia gregorii | reverse complement strand
AGCTTGTTAGAACCCAGGCTCTTGCATCAACTTATCGAACGATAAATGAATAGTTAATAGCTTGAGTTCAAGATTTGAGAGAAAACTAGGACAAAAATAGAGCTCTAACATTTAGAATTCAAGAGTTAGAGCATTCTCCTCAAGCTTGCCAAGACCACATCGATGCACTGGTGAGAGCCTTCGAATAGTAAGAGAAAGAATGGCTTCAAGTGGTTGATCACACATGCCAAAACAATTAGGACCATCATCACCATCTCACAGAACAGTTCAAGTAGCTAAGCTAGAGGCTGAGAACAAGATGGATGTGGCTCGACCCCTAATATGTGATATCTTACCATTTAAAGTCGATGAGTAAGATTTGTTGTATTTCTTAGACCATGTAATCAGGCAATGTAACCGTGTCAAGCATTTTTAAATGTAATCATATGTAATCGAGATGTTTTTTTGCTTTAATGCAAGACACCATTGATGGAGCTGCCCTTTAATCCGATTATCTTTTTGCATTTATATGACTAACCTAATTTTTTCATAGTTTTATTCATTCATTTATCTTTATAGTTTTATTCATTCATTTATCTTTATGATCATATTTCACTGTCATTGCATCAAACATATGCATGAACTTATCATAACGGCCTAATCCAAAAATAATTTAAACTGAAGGTGATCTAAAACACATAGCTTATAGTTAACCATCGGTACAACACTCATAATCATCGAAAAGTAATGGAAAACAATCACCAAGCCTATATTGAAAGACTCAAGCTCATGTATTGATAGTCTTAAGAATAATAACTCCATAAGAATGAGGAACTCCAAGCTCATATTGCCAAACAACCAAGCTATTATCTTATGCTTAAAAAAAAAAGGGTAGATAAGCACAGTGGAGGCGAGAAAAGATCCAGCCAATCCTAAAAGCAATTTAAATGGTGGTATTAAAGCCATAAATGCTCAGGAAAGGGCATTGCAAGGGCAGAATCCTCTAACAGCAAACATCCCACTAACTCAGCCATTCGTTTACATCAATCTTGCAATAGCATCCCATTTGATTCAAGGATTTCAAGGTATAGGCTCTTCATCGACAAAGCTTATAGTCTTGGACCTCGATAGGTAAATAGAGTAAGAGAAAGCAAAGAGATCCTCAAAAAATGATGAGGACTTAGACAAGTATCACTCATTGGAGAAGCACCTTCAAGCTATTGAAAGAGCTAATAAATTTGGAATCATAAACACAAAATCATTAGGCTTAGTTTCGAGTCTCATTATCCCACCTAAGTTTAAAGTGCCTAATTTTGAAAAATACAATGGGACTACTGACCCAACTACCTATATTTGCATGTACTATCATAAAATGGTAGGGTATGAAAAGAACAAGAAGCTACTGATCTATTACTTCTAAGATAGTCTGACTGAGGTAGCTCTTCGATGGCACATGGGCTTGATCCTATAAGAATTCAAGTATGGGCAGATTTGGCATGCGTATTCCTTGACCAGTAAAAGCATGTGTCTAATTAGGATTCGGATTGCCTCTCTCTCATAAACATGGAGAAGAAATCTTCTGAGAGTATTAGGCATTATGTTTAAGGATGGAGAAAGGAGGTAGCTTAAGTTCAACCCCCTCTAGCTGAAAAAGAAATAACAGTCATGTTTGTCGACACTCTATGAGCTACTTACAATGGAAGGCTGGTTGGAAGCAACATAAAAAATTTTATTGATATGGTTATATCAGGTGAAATGATTAAAAATGCCATAAAAATGGTCGGATATCCATTAGGAAAACATCTAGATTAGTCAAAAAAATAATAAATAAGGGTAAAGAGAAGGAAATGAATGTTTCAGTGAAAATCATGCTAGGTTTAATAAAAGTCTACATCCAGCATAGCCTATGAACCTTCCGAGCACGTTAAACTCTTACTCATCAGCACCATAACTAGTTCACCCTATTCGGTTTGCCTAGCGATAAGCTTTGCATCGAATCTCATTTAAAATGCAACCTAAAATGCCCAACCCCATAATATGAATAATGTAAGAGCTTTAAATAATCAACATGCACCTTAAGAAAGGAAATAGTTTAAACCTTCCCTTTCTCCTATAAAGGGATTTACTCTCGCTTGGTAGGTAAACCACTGGCCCTAGTATTCACAAACCTAAGATCACACCATACCTCAGATGGTATGATGAGAACGTTTATTGTGAATATCACATTGGAGTGCAAGGCTATTCCATTGAGAACTACACTTCATTTAAAAGAAAGGTTCAAGGTTTACTAAGAAAATGAGTGATCAGGATTGAGCAAGGTCTTAGACCTAATGTTGGGGCCAATCCACTCCCTCATCATGCAAAATCGAGAGTGAATGCGATAATCGATAAGAAAGGTTGTTGGGTCAAAGAAAGAGTTAGAGAAGTCAAAACCTTGATGAGCATAGTTTGGTAAGCTTTCATGAAAGTTAGAATAGTAACAGAAAATAAAAATGCCATTGAAACATCCTGCTACCACTACAGTCAAGAACACAATTTACATCATTGTCTATCATTCTTCAAAATGGTCCAAGTGATAATGGAAGAGTCTCAGATCAAGTTCTACGAGGAGTTAGATGGACAAAGCGATGAATCTATTAATACCACTAACGAGGAGAAACCCATCGATGGTCGAATCTCAAGCTATCTATCTCTTGTGAGCATGAAAAGGAAAGCTAATAAAAGTTTTAAGCGATATGTTGCAAAATGGATGGATGAGGCTGCCCAAATTCATCCCTTACTGACAAAAAAAGAGATGATTGTTAGATTCAATGTCACATTACAAGCCACTTTTTATGAAAAGGTAGCGAGAAGTTTCTCAAAAAGCTTTGAGGATGTGGTCGTACTCTATGGGATGATCGATGAGGCTATAAAAAATCAATCGAGTAGAAAAAATATCTACAAAGACAAAAGGAAAGGAAAACTGAAGGCTAGTCAGTAATTAAAGTTTGACATTAAAGCTAGTTTATCTCAAACTCATGCTGAGTTAGACCTAAAGAGAATGGTCATTGAAGAAAATTGCAAGAGTATAGAAAACATAGAAAAAGTTAGAATACCAATGAATTCAGTTTGGCAAATCTTGGTACAAGATAGCTACTTAATGCAGCCAAGAAAATAAAGGAAAAAATTGATGACTTCTAAGATTTCCATACTATTTACCGTCATATTCTTCAAACATGTAAAAGGTTTCATGCTATGGTTCAAAGGATAGTGGATAAGGGTAGCATCAAATTCTATGATGAAAAGCAAACCCCACATATTGAGTCTAAAAATGCAAAACCGTCTATCAAGACTATAGAAAAAGAAAAAAGTAGTCCTCCTTATAAGGTTGAAAGGCCATTGATCTTGTATGACAATTGACCGAGAGCCAAAGCCACCCTTATTCAACTTATGCCAAGGATGATCATTTAACTTCCATCTGCTTTCCCTTATAAGGATGATAAGATGGTTCCTTGGAGCAATAAAAACAAAACCTTATCATCAGGGAATCTAGTCAATAAGCAGTAAGCATGGACCCTTTAAAAGTAAGTCACCTAACTCAGAGTGGTAGATGTTATACCCTAGCATCATTAGGAAGTGAAACTTAGTAAGAAGATACTAGTACTATTACTCAAGCATCAAAATTTGCAATCAGAAACTTAGATTCAGTAGTATTTAAAGAGCTAGTGAATGAAAAAGAAGTTATAAAATTTTGCATGTTCATAAAACATAGCAAATACAGCATCGTCGATTAGTTGAACAAGCAACCTACTAAAATATTTATGTTGTCACTACTATTGAATTCTAAAGTTTACAAGAATCCCTTCTCAAAGTTTTAAGTAAGGCCTATTTCTCTCCCAACATTTCCATAGACAATTGGATCTATTAGTTAGCAATATTGCTGTTGATAATTACATATCTTTTAGCGATGATGAAATCTTGCATAAAGGAAAAGGAAACTACAACGCCCTTCATATCACCACGTATTGTAAAGGCACCACGTTGCCCAAGATGTTCATCGATAACAGGTTGGCTTTAATGATAATGCCCATGTCATGCTTGAACAAGCTCCCTATTGATGCATTTCACATCCAAAATAGTCATACGATTATGCAAGCATTTGATGATAGTTGCCGAAACATTGTAGGGAATGTTACCATTCCACTCTTAATTGGCTTATATACCTATGAAGTTGACTTTCATGTGAGGGACATTGCTTCATCGTATAACTGCATGTTAGAAAGGCCTTGGATTCATTCTACCGAGGCAGTACCATTATCTTTGCACCAAGAGTTGAAATTCATCATCGAAAATAAAGTTGTTAGTATCTAAAGAGAATAAAATATCCTAGAATCCTCTTTCCAATCCTTTGGGTTTGTCAATGCCACTTGTATCAAGGAAAGGTTGCTAATAGTTCACCTCGCTTATCAGGAATACTCATATGGGTTTGAAGTTAATTGTCGGCAAAGGTACCTAGGTTGGAAAGGGATTCGAAAAACACCGGGATTGCTAAAGCGTTAAAAGTTGTCAACTAGATCAACAAAAGAAGGCTAAGATTCAAGCCTAATGCACAACAAAAAAGAAAACAAGCTCGAAAAGTGTGAGAATAGGATGGCCCATTTATTAGGATGAAACATAAAGGATAAGCCAATGAAATTCCTAATATTTCGAGAAAGTTTCTGCCTAGAAGGACATGTAAATACTAGCTTCACTAATGCTATGCTCATGTTGATCAAAGCATTTGAGGATGTCTCCATCAATATGATTGATAAGCCAGAGATGTCAAGTACAAGTCTAGAGCCTGGTCTGTGCCCTCTACGATTTTTTTTTTAATGTTTGGAATAAGACTGAGATTCCCTTACTATTAAAGTCTATTTCAAAGTAATGCTTTGAACTAAACCTACATGCTCTCCCTTAAAAGCATTGTAGGATCCTTTGTATAGGCAACTTTTATTAAGTGTTATCAATAAAAATGATTGAGCATTATGCATTCATTCTTTGTTCACAGTTCTCACCAACTTTAGACCTTTCTTTACATATTTGTCCACCTATATTATTCTTTTTCATATTTTCAAGTACCCCAATGAATGTGACATGAATGTTCATACTGAAACTTCAAAAATCAATTTTGAGCAACCGATCTAAGCTAGTGAGGTTAAATCTAAAGAGGATCTTTAAGAGAACCTCGTACCCCTAAACCTACTTAGAGTAGTTGAATAGGAAGGAATAGATATTGCTTCATGAAGAATCCACTGCAACTATAAACCTTGGAATAGAAAAAGATAAGAAATGAGTTAAAATCATAACTTCCATAAAACCATCAACTTGAGCTAAACTAAGAAGTCTCTTCCAAGAATATCAGGATGTGTTTGCTTGGTCTTACCAAGACATGCTTGGATTAGATACCAAAATTATGGTCTATAAACTTTCACTTAAACCTGAATTAAGCCCATACAATAGAAGCTCAGAAGGATGAAACCTGAAATGCTTCTAATGATTAAAGAAAAAGTGAAGAAATGATTTAAAGCAGGATTTCTCAAAGTAGCAAAATATCCTGAATGGTTAACCAATATAGTCCCAGTTTTTAAGAACGATGGTAAAGTGCAAATATATGTAGATTATAGGGATCTAAATTAAGCTCACCCAAAAGATAATTTCCCTTGACCTCACATAAACACCCTAGTAAACAATACTGCCAAAAAAGCATTGTTTTCCTTCATCGATAGGTGGCAGCTGAAGACGTGGAAAAAATAACATTCATAACCATGTGAGGCACTTTCTACTACAAAGTGATGCCCTTCAAGCTTAAAAACACTAGGGTAACTTATCAAGGGGTGATGGTAACATTATTCCATGATCTCATGCATAAAGAAATAGAGGTCTATGTGGATGGTATGATCTTCAAGTCTCCAAAAGAGAGTGAACATGTGGCCAATTTGAGAAAACTCTTCAAGAGGCTTTTCAAATACCAACTTAAGTTGAATCTTACCAAATGCATATTTGGTGCCATATCCAGCAATCCATTAGGATTTATTGTAAGTAAAAAAGGAATAGATGTTGAACCTAATAAGGCTATGGCTATTCAGAATCTATTCAGAATCTACCACCACTTCAAACTTAAAAGAAAATAAGGAGTTTCTTAGGAAAACTGAACTACATAGCCCGATTCATATCTTAGTTAACCAATAAATGCGATGTAATCTTTTGGCTACTTCAAAAACAAAACCTCAAAGAATGGAATCAAGAATGCTAAGAGGCTTTTGATAAGGTCAAACATTACTTTTTGAGCCCTTTAGTACTTGTGCTACCAGTGCCCAGCTGGCCACTAATCCTATCAATTCTAGGTAAGTCAATGGGCTGTGTATTAGGATAACATGATGAATCAGGAAAGAAAGAACATGTTATCTATTACTTGAGCAAGAACTTTACAAAATATGAAAATAATTATTCATTTATAGAGAAGCTATGTTGTGCTTTAGCCTAGATAGCCCAAAGGTTAAGGGAATACATGTTGTACCACACTACGTGGCTAATTGCTAACCTAGATCCCATTACGTATTTATGTGAAGCTTTCATCTTATCTGAGAGGTTAGCCAAATGTCAGGTTATCCTTTCTGAGTATGATATCATATATGTGAACTAGAAAGCCATCAAAGGTCGTGCAATAGGAAAATTTTTGGCAAGTCGAGCCACAGATACCTATCAACCCTTAGACTTTGAGTTTTCTAGCAAAGACTTGATATGCATATCTAAGGTAGAAAATGTTGCCAAGTGTGGTTCATCATGGAAAATGTACTTCGATGGAGCTTCAAATGCATTGAGGCATGGAATTAGGGCAATTCTCATATCTCTTAAAGGAAACTGTTACTTTTTTATAGCCAAATTAAACTTTGATTGCACCAATAACATAGCTGAATATGAAGCCTGCATCATGGGACTCCAAGCAGTCATTGAAAATGGGCATTCAAACACTACAAGTGTTTAGAGATTCAGCTCTCATCATTTATTAATTGAAAGAAGAATAGCAAATACGTGTTGCTAAACTGATCCACTATAGGAATCTAATATCAAAGCTTAAAAAAGAGTTTGATGATATTAGGCTTTAGCATCTACCTTGAGAAAAGAACTAAATTGCTGCTGCCTTAGCCACTTTATCATCCATGTTAAAAGTCAATCAAGAATTGAACGTCTCTTCTATTCAAATGAGCATCTATACAAACCCGTACGGTGTCGAATGTTGGAAAAGAGAATGATGGTTTTGTCATGGTACCATAACATCCTTCAATATATCAAGGATCAATAGTACACAAAAGCTACAAACCTAGTTTTGGATGATAGGATTTTGTATAAGAAAGGCTAGGACCAATTGTTACTTAAATGCATGGATGCCTCCAAAACCAAAAGAATACTTGAAGAAATTCATGAAGGAATTTATGGTATGCATGCTAATGGACATCGAATGGCAAGACAAGTCATGCAATCAGGCTACTATTGGTTAACTCTCAAAAAGGATTACATTAACTATGCTTAAAAGTGTCACAAATGCTAAATCTATGTTGAAAAAAATCATGTCCCAGGGGCACCTCTATATGTTATGATAACTCCATGGCTGCATCACTTATTTTGGTCATAATTGATTAATTCACCAAGTGGGTAGAGACAGCTTCTTATGCCAATGTCTCCAGATTTGTCCTATGCAAATTTGTAAAACAGGACATCATTTGTAGATATGGTTTTCCTAAACAAATCATTAGAGATAATGCATGTAATTTAAAAACTAAAATGATGCAAGTAGTTTACTTTTAGTTCAAGATTAAGCATCAAAACTCTATTCCATACCATCATAATATGAATAAGGCAGTTGAAGCAGCCAACAAGAATATCAAGAAGATAGTTGAAAAGATGGCTGAGACATACAAAGATTCGCATGAAAAGTTGCCTTTTGCATTACATGCATATCGTGTTGTAGTATGAACTTTCATGGGTGGTACCCCATTCTCTTTGGTCTACAGCATGGAGGCTGTCTTGTTAAACAAGGTTAAAATCCTTTCACTTAAAGCTTGATGGAATCCTAACTTGAAAAAGCTAAATGGGTTAAAAAGCCAATATAAGCAACTTAATCTCATTAAAGAGAAAAGAATTAAGGCCATTTGTCATGGGCAATTGTATCAAAAGTGGATGATGAGGGCCTATAACCAAAAGGTCTTTCCACACTAATTTGGAGAAGTTTACTTGGTACTTAAACAAATTCTCTCAATCTATGAAGATGCTCACGAAAAGTAGACCTAAAATTGGAAAAAGCCACACATGGTGAAACGTGTATTCTCTGAATATGCCCTAATCTTAACCGATATGGATGGTAGTGAGCTATCCAACCCTGTGAATTCTGACTCTACAAGGAATAATATGCTTTAAAGAGCTTTGGGATGAAAATCCAAAAGGGCATTATATTACTCCTTCGCCTACCATTGTAAAAAAAATAAAAACGAAAAAAAAAAGAAAAAAGAGAAAACTAGCTTAAGTTGAAAACCTAATAGAGCAGCTTAAGTAACCATACCTTTTCCCTATATCCATAACTCTAGTACAGAAACCAAGTCATAACCTAACCCATTTGTTCTATGCTGACCAAACCTCATCCACACCTACACTTGAAAAATGGAAACCTCCTAGCTTTGAGGCCCTCATCCCACCATAGGGTAATCTAAGAAATCATCTTGTGAATCAGCTAACACCAAAAGGATTAATTGCTCGAGAGAAATCTCCAAAAGCATTTAGTGAAGAATTCATGTCATCAACATCAGAGCTGATCAACCAGGAAAACTTCTCTTATCAAAAACTTTCACAATCTCCTAAGTTTGTTAGAAATTGTACCCTCTTTTTTTGAATGAAAATACAATCTTGATTTCTCATAAAATCTTTATGTAACCCTGCATTCCATCTTGCATCATGTTTATCATTTAATTGGTAATGCTTGATTGACAAATAAAACTAATAATAGGATTTCCTAGTATTATTTAGAAAGATAAAATTTTGCAAGAGCTTTATTTCATGTCTAAAGATTAAGAATGAACTCTTAGTGCCATAATCAAACTTGCGCTGGGACCCCATATCTTGAAAATGTGCTTAAAAACTTCCTCCTTGTAAGTGATCGTGGACCTCCCATATCTTTAAAGAAAGGACAACCTTAACATTCAAAGCGTTTAAAAATCTAAAGCAAGATTGACAAACCTTTGGTGAAAAGCCACCTTATCAAAGCCAAAAATGGCCAAAAATAACCACTAGATTAGGCTTTAAAAATCATTACCCTTGCATCATTTCGACAGGCATTTGCATACCTGAGCATTATACAACATTTAATGTCCTATAGGTACCAATTCCTATATACCAAAGTCAAATTTGTAAGAAACCTAAGGTACAATTTTTTAATTTTAAAAAACCTTGAAAGGCCTCAAGTAAATACCTTTGAACCTATATGCTCATTAAAAATCACCCAAGAAGAGAATCTATACTTATTTTCTTCTAGTCCTAAAGGAGCAAAATGCCCTTCCTAACATACCATAAAGCCTACATAAACTGGTGGCACCTTATCTACCTCATTCCTCAAAGAGTAAAATGCTTAACAAAGACAACACAAGCTAGTGGCACCTACCAACCTCAATCCTTAAAGATTAGGACACTTAACAAAGCCCACACAAGCTGGTGGCAATTACCTATCTTAGTCCTCAAAGAGCAAGATGCTTCTCTACCTTAAAGCACACAAAAGCTAGTGGCAACTGCCTATCTCAATCTTCAAAGAGCAAGACACTTCCCTATCTTAAAGCCCACACAAGCTAGTGGTAACTACCTACCTCAGTCCTCAAAGAGTAGAACGCTTCCCTACCTACCTCAGTTCTTAAAGAGCAAGACACTTATCAGCCCACACAAGCTACTGGCACCTATCTACCTTAGTCCACAAAGAGTTAGACATCTTTCTTTATTTACCTTAATGCCTACATAAGCTGGTAGCATAGTGTATCTTAGTCCATAAAGAGCTGGACATATTTTTTTTACCTACCTTGAGGCCCACATGAGTTGATGACACTATTTAAGGTTAAACTAAAAAAATAACCTAGCACACGAAATCATTACCCCACTCAAACAAAATGGTGTCTTTATGTCTTTATCATGCTCCTAATACTTAGCAATAGCCAAAGAGGTGCAACTATAGACACCTCAATTTGTCTAACCCATTTTTGGCACCTTAAGACTCAATTAAAAGATGATAAAATAAAAAAATTAAAATAAAACCTAGGAGATGACTATCGAGTATTGTGTCATTAGGCACTATTAGGCGACATAGCAAAAGGCAAGCATTTTTTTGGGATGGTCTAAACTGCCTATGGGCTGTATTAAAAGAAAATATCAAAATGAAATATCAAAGGCCACTTTTTCTGGTGTCACCGGAGTTATTAAGATGAGTACATGGATCAATTTCCCACTATTTACAACCAAGTTGAGGAAAATTAGGAAGCCATAGGTATGTGCAAGTTGTATTGGTGTACAAATATTAATACGAGGCTTTACATTGCAAAAAACTTGAATTTTCACATATAGTATTGATACAAGAAGGTTTGGTATCGTTATCTAAGATGTGGATCGTTGCCTAGCATGTTTGTTATCGAAAAAGACCTTTCCAATAGTCAAACTTATGATTTTTGGCAAAATGAATCAATATACAAGCATGAGTATCGATACAAATCCATGGATTATAGATATAGGCCTTTAAGTCTCGAGACTAAAAACATTTTTTGGTTTTAGTATTGATACATAGTTGATTGTATTGAAACTTATTGGTAAAAAGTACCTTGTGTATCGACACACTATGTTTTGTATCGATACACCAAAGCATTTTTGCCCTGTTCGAGCCACTTTTTAGCCTTCAATAACCCAATTTAAAAATGTTTTTGCACCAAGAAACTATCATAAATCATTGCAAACCTCAACTATAGGCTCATGAACTAATTCAAACAAATTTTGGAGCCTAAACAATAAATGACAAAGGTCACTTTCCTAAGATATATGGTTGTAAGAGGGTATGGCAAGCATATCTCTAGTTATAGGCTATCACAAACTTTCTATTTCCTTGCTAAGCATAGAAGAACCAATAGGAAGAGAGTCAGGTGAGCATGGTAGCTGGAGATGTCCCTTAGTGCATAAGGGAAAGATAAAATATGCCGTTATTTTTTTGTTAAAAATAGGGGCTGAGCATTGAATGAAGGACTCTCAGCTATCTAAAAAAAAGCTTCAACCATTTTCAAAAAGCTCTCCAACAATCTTAAAAGACTTCAGCCAACAACTTTAGTTCCAAAAACTCACCAAAAATACTATTCCATTACCTTTCACCCTCAACCAACCTTTATTCCTGTAGCCCCTAAAACCACCATTAAAACACCTTTAGAAACTTAAACTTGCATATACTTTCATCTTTAAAACACTCCACCAGCAACCATACTTCTAGAAACCTTTTTTTTGCCGTTTTTGGGTTAAATAATAGTAAAAAGAGGTAAAAAAACTAGGCTTAAAGTCACTACTTTAAAAAATAAAGAAAGTTTAAGCTTTTGTTGGTATATTTCCTACCTTGTTCCATACATTTGTTATTTTGATTATCCATTGTATTGTAGTGAGCCCTTTCATGCTACCATGACCATCCTAAGACTCTCATGCATCATTTTGCCTTTGGTTGTGATAGTCTTAGGATCTTGATGACCCTCTTGACATCTTGATGTTGTTTGGATATATAAACTCACCATACTTCATTTTTATCATTGTACAACCTTTGTTTATGCATATTTTGTTATGTTCCTTCCATATTCACATATCCATCTCATATTTAAATGGTCACCTTAACATGTCTTATGTATGTTCATACATTTCTTGTGTTTTAAGGAGTCTCATGAAATAAAAATGTTGTCTTAACAACTCTAGCATCCATTCTTTTGTTTAAACACATTCATATCATCTCCATGCACCCTATTTATCATCTTCTTGCATTTTTGGCAACTATTTTCATGTCAAAATGTCATTTTTGTATGTCTACATGTTTAATCCATGTTTGTCTTTGTATGTTGTATATTTTGTTCATGATATCTCCATTAAAATGTTTGCATATTTCTTAAAACCTGATTTTTAGAAAAATCCCTAAGTTAAGTTCATTATACCTTTAATAGATGAAGAATACCATGGACTTAATGTTTTTATAAAATTGGTCTTCCAATCTTAAGGGTAGATCAACATTTTAGCTCTAGATTCATAGTGAAATAAGTCCATTTTTCCAAAAAAAAAAAAAAAAGAGATCCTTTTTAGTACCAAACCTTGATCTTGAGTCCCATGTTCCCTTTAGTGACATGGTCAACGAGTTGTTCCATTGTTCCAAACTACTATGGGATTATGGAATAAACTTGTGCAGCCCATGTTATTTTCTATCATGGACATTCAGACGTCCTAGACCCGAGTCTATTTTAAAAAAAATCAGAATATCAAATAATCCCTTTATTTTTGCTCTGACAATACTATAGTTTAGATTTGAAAAATCATTTTCGAAGCACACAATGTTTTCTTAGATATTTTCTAATATTTTTCCCTGAGGGGCATCAAATTACCTTTCTAACGATGTCTTATTTGCCTTGGGATCATCTTGTATGATGGAGTTATGATTTTTCAAACCCTTGCTGTACAAAATCCCTGAAATTGGCATGCGATATTTTGTTTGAGCCAATTTGGTCCATCAAATGATTTTTATGAAATTTGTAAATATTTTTCCTAAATATTTCACAAAATTCCTTTTTTGGAAATGTTTTGTTCATGGTCTAATGATTCTAGACAAGCTTGCAATGATTTTTCTAAAGTCCATTGCGCCCTTTTCCTTGTACATACTGTAAGTGTTAAGATAGACTTAACTTTAAAAATTAATTCTGCCTAGAAAGTGATTTTATAGGATTTTTGTAATATTTTTACATTAAACCATATTGAGTTACCTTTCCAGTGGTATCTCATTTACCCTTTGAAGCCTTTGAATGCACTCGAGAAAATTTAGGAATAGAGATGACATGATTTTGTCTCCTGTTTTCAACTTAATTTTTTGAATATCCTTTTATCAAGATATTCGAATGCCTCAAAATGCATCCAGTTGGTTCCCCCACAACACCAGCACCTTTTGACTCGGATAAAGGCCAAAAATACAAAAATATGAAAAAAGAATTCATATTAAAATTTTCACTAGTGGATATATTTTAACACCATTTCTCCAAAAGGACACTCAAACCTTGTTTTTAATTAAAATTTTAAATTTTCTCTTTATTCCTAAATATTTTCCTAACTTTATCTTTAGGGATACTCTGACCTCACTACTTCGTAGGGATACTCCAACCCTTTTTAATTAAAAATTCAAATTTTCTTTTTATTCCTAAATATTTTCTTAACTCTATCTTTGGGGACATTCCAACCCCACTTTACCTCAAAAAATCCAAAATTTTTTCTCTTTTGGGTGCCTCAGATTGCTTTGAATAAAATCATCTTTGTCCTTCAAATCACCACTAAATTTTGAACTTGTCTCTAAAATTGTCATCCTGATTGTTCTTCAATAATCAAAGGTAATTATGAGATACATTTTGATTGCCCCTCCTTTTTCTTGTTCTTTTGTTTTTGATTGCTTATTTATGATATTATTATATTTCTCCTTTTCCATCTTACTAACACTTTTTCTTATGTAATGATTATTGTGCATTCATGTTTAAAATTTGTTTTTTTCCAATAAAATTTACAAGGGAATGTTCCATTTTGGTATCTCTCTAATGCCTAATACGAAGCATCCAACTTTTTGAATACGATCTGGACATTGTTTTCACAAAAATCCTTATGTTCCTCACATCTTCGAGGCGTATAGGTGATATAATTTTCTTTAAAAACTTATATTTGTATTTTCCACCAAAACGTCTTGCATTTAGGAGGATTATATCTAAATAAAGACTAGATGGAACCAATTTAACTGAGACCAAAGTAAGACATAGATAGTGGGTATCAATTTCAAGCATCATGGAGATGCTGATCCCTCCCCGCATTAACCAACTCCCGAACCCAACCAACTAATATCTATGCTTTATAGACCTTGAAATCGATGTTTTGAGTTTCATAACTCAAACTATTGTTTTCAATAGCATTTGGCTCTGCCTAGCCTAAAATGATTGATGGCGACTCCAAGTTTATGGCCACTTCATGGTGGCCATCTGAGACTAGTTGGATGAGTGATTCGCCCGATGGTCTCTTCCCTCTCCTTCCATTATTATGCTTAATTTGAATCTCGATCATGGGATAACTCAAAGGCTCAATGACATCTAACCATCATTTATTTTTAAGTTGAGTATGCCATGCCATTCGGATCCTTCGAATTTTTAAAGGCGGGACACGTGGCGATAATTACCTAAGACTTGACTCTAAAAAAAATTAATCAAAATGTCCTTCCTTTGATGTATACCTATCTTGGTAACCTAAAAGGTTTGAAAAAGATGATAAAATGATGAACCTATCCTAAATATGCAACTTTGGCCTAAAAGCATGCTGATGAGTACCTAAGATTTAGTTCTAGAGAAAATTATCAAAATGCCTTTAGGGTATACCTTTGGCATAAAAGTATCTCAGTTATCCTAAGGACTTAAACATAATGATAAAAGGAATGAACCATTCCTAAATATGCACCTTTGGCCTAAAGGAATCCCGATGAGTACCTAAGATTCAACTCTAAGGAAAATTACCAAAATGCCTATAGGGTTAACTTTCAACATATGTGTATCTTGGTAACCTATAGGACTAGATGACATTGTGAAAAAAAGAATGTACTCGTACTGTACTCCTTCAACATAAAAGTATCATGGTGATCAGATAATACTCGATTTTAAAAATTATTAAAATACTTCTAAGGTTTACCTTTAACCTATTAGTATCCCTATAATTTAGTGAACTAAAAAATTATATGAAATAATGATTATACCTTCCATGGGAAACTTAATAGACCTAAAATACAAAAATTGGTAATAGGTCCTCATAGTTATCAAACTTGCATTTCATACTCTAACGAAGAACCAAAAGAATACAAAAGGTTTTAATAATTTTTACACCTCTATGTAAGACCATAAGAATGTTAGAATATTCTTAAGTTATCAAAAATATCGTATGGATCCTAAAATACAAAATTTTTCTAAATAGTTCTTAATATTTTTGAACTTTACAATTTAGTCTTTATACCAAAAAAATCATAATTAATCCCAAAATTCATCATGAAAATTATGAAAATCATACCAAAAATCATATAAGAAATTTGGCCAAATATCTATGGCCTTAGAACAAAAATTTTGCAATTTTGCAAAAAGTCCTTAAATTTTCTAAAATTAAATTTCATACATAACGAAAAACCAAAAGAATACAAAAATTTTAATAAATCTTGTACCCCAATGGAAGACCATAGGAATATTAGAAATATTTAAAATGAGAAAAAAACCATTTTACCCCAAATGGTAAGGTTTGATAAATAGTCCCTAAACTTTTTTATTTTTGCAATTTGATCCCTACATGGAAAAACACCACAAAAAAATCATCAAATGTATGAAAATTAACATCTAAAACATAGCAAACATTCTTATGAAGATTTGGCCAAACACCTCGGCCTTAAAACAAAATTCTTCCTTTTTTTGCAAACTAGTCCCTAAACTTTGTAAAATTACCAAATTCACCCTAAAATGTAAGAAATGCATAAAATATGTTTCAAAATGCCTAAAACACTCCTTCCATGGTGCTAATGAGTTTTGGCCAAGCAAGGATAGTTTTTATAAAAAAATTAAAATTTTACAATTTAATCCCTAAATTTCCTATTATTACAAAACAAACTAAACACCATAAAATCAACACAAAAATAAGCATAAAATCATCACCAAAATTTCCTATTAAATCTAGGCAAGGTGAAGAGTAAGCATACATCGCCATTTTTGTAATACCAAATCATGAATATAACCATGAATAAATATCAACAAACTTAAATACAAAAATAAAATCATAAAAAATAAATATATAAATATGTTTATCAACACTTATCATGGAAATATCAAGAAAAACAATATAAACATAAACATATATATAACAAAACTAAGACCTCATTAACAGCAGCAATATTTCATAAAAATGAAGCTTTAACTAAAAAAATTTAAATCTAACAACATATATGTAGAAGATTGTTCACTGTTTACATGTTAACCTTTCAATGTGGATGAGAATCCATGAGCCTAATATGATTTTGACTAACCAAAATGCAAAAAAATAATGGAAATAAGCAAAAATTACAAGATTCCTACATGAAATTACCTTGAAAGGCTTGAAAACTTAAAAATTCTCAAAATTTTTAAGGAAAATTGTTAAATTTGGCTATGGAAATCATTATCTATTTGCGAGAACTTGTCCAATGGTTTTTCAAGGTGGGAGAAACAGCCAAAAAGGTTTCCAAGACTTCTTGGCTAAATGGCCCTTTATCTTTTTTCCTTTTTTTGGATATTTTTTATGTTTAATATTTATTTGATTTGATTTTTATTAATTAAATTATTTGATTTAAATTAATCGATTTTATCATCTTATGGATGGTTTCATGTATGACCTCATCAAATTTAGAGATTTTTGGAACATATTTATTTAATTTGTAAAATTATACCCTAAAAATTAGTTAAAAGGATAAAATTTTAAAATTTTAAAATTATGTATTGAAATAAAATTTTATATGATCAGTTTAATTTAATCTAATAATAAAAATAATTTTTCATACACAATAAAGACATAAAATTTAGTAAACTCGTAAATTTTACGAGATAAACTCTTACTAGAAAAAATTGTAATATGCAAAAAATACAAAAGTTATAAAATAAATTAAATTTTTGCAAACAAAATTAATATGAACTCAACAATGATACTTGAAGAATTTTAAAAACTGTAAACTTAGAAAAATCCTTTAAAAAAAGTTACAAAGTAGAAAACTTCATATCTCGAAAATGGAAAAATTATAAAAGAAAATGCAAAACTCATAAAATAAAATCAAATTTCCAAAAGTGATTTAATATGATTTAAGTACTAATATTTAAAGAATTTTGAAAATTTTAAACTTAGAAAAGTCTTCCCGAATAAAATTTATGAAGTAGAAAACTTCATAATTTGAAAATGAGAAAAAATAAAAAAAAATGCAAAACATATAAAAGTTTGAAAAACTAATTTAATATGAATTCAAAAAATAATATTTGAAGAATTTAAAAATTATAAACCCGAAAAAATCTACTGAAAAAATTTACGAAGTAGAGAACTCCATATCTTGAAATCAAAAAAATTTTAAAAAAAGCAAAAGTCATAAAATATAATAAATTTTGAAAATCTAATTTAATAGTTGTTAAATGGAAATATTTCAAGAATTTTGAAGTTCGAAACTCGTGAAGATTTCGCCAAAAAATTTACAAATAATGGAAAGCTTGTATTTTAGAACAGGGAAAATTTCAAAAAATACATCAAAACTTACGTAAAATTAATTAAATATTCAAAATGTTAATTTAAAAAAAAGGTAAATATGAAAATCTGAGATCCGAAGAAAGTGTTTATAGAAAACATTTCGCAAGCAAAATACTCATGATATAGTGAGAAAGACAAAAATAATTGGCAAAATTACTAACTTGATACCTTATGATAAAAAATGCGAATACACTTTTTTCTTAAATATTTATGATTTTTTGGAATGTATATAAGCATAAATACCACACTAGCATTGATAAAAATATACGATGATTAATTTTCCAAATTTAACAAAAAATTATCAAAAAATTCCTAAAAAAAGGAAAAAAATTTGATCGTGATAACATTTATAAAAATAAATTTTCAAAATTTCACAAATATAAAGTTAAATGCTAATTATTCTACCTTGAAATTCAATTTCTTTCTTTTTAGGATTTATTTTGTATGACCTTTGAAATAACAGTAATTATATTACGTGCACTTACTTTCATTTAATCATAATTAAATGGGTCTTGAAAATGTACATTCCCCCTAAAGGAAATCTACCTCCACTAGGACAAGTGCCTAATTTTGTATCTCAAATATTTTTTTGACTGATAAGGAAAAAAGGTCGAGGCAACAGTAGGTGTATACAGCTGCCCCTCTTTAACTGTTGCGAAAAATTAAGAACAGTGCAAACACCAAATAGACAAAATTTTGTTCAAGCCTTACAAAATTATTTCTAAAAGTTTTTCTTTACGCCATACACACATGTATATACGCCAACTACATTAGAGAAAACATAAAGAATTTCGCTGATCCTTTTACTTAACTGAACAAAAATGCCTTAGACCTTACTTCACCTACCTTACCATAGGATTGCATGAAGAGGACATCCTAATTCATTGGTTGCTAACAAAATAAAGTTGACCAATAACAAATAAACTTATTCCTTTGATACACCTTTAGCATACAAGCATCCCGATGACCATAAAGGATTTGATTCTAACATAAATGAACCTATTCTTTTTGTCATCATTGGCATAATAGCATCTTGGTGATCACAAAGGATTTGGTTCTAGCATAAATGAACCTATTTCTCTTATACATCTTTTGGCATAGGTGCATTATATTAATCACAAAGGATTCATTTCTAACACAAATGAACATATTTTTCTTATACGTCTTTGGAATAGAAGCATCCCAATGATAATAAAGACTTTAGTTCTAATGTAAACGAACCTATTTGTCCTATACACCTTTGGCATAGAAGCATCTTGGTGATTACAAAAAACTTAATTCTAACATAAATTTCATTGATCCTTTTACTTAATCAAACGAAGTTGCCTTAAAGAGTTTTGAAAACTTTTATGGATGCTTCGAATATCACTATCGAAGCTTTGAAAACATTTTTCTAAATGAAAATCTCTAAATGCTTTAAATATCACCATCAATGCATTGTCTTCGAATGTCACCATCAAAGACTTTGAAAGCATTTTCTGAATGAAAACTTTTGAATGCTTTGAATATCACCAGCGAAGCTTTTTTAATGCCTTCTTCACCTACCTTACGATAGGTTTGCATTAGAAGGTAATAGATTTTCTTCAAAGAATTGTTCAATCTTTCCTAAAAAGTCATAAAAATGCCAAATTAGTGTTCATTGATATAATTTATGTAATTGGATAAATATCTATTGAGGACATATTCGCATACCTCTATTGAAATGATGAAAAGTATTATAGCTCATCATAAATCTAGGATTTATGGAATGAGATCACCTCCTTACTCTGACCTAGGGAAAAAAGTTTACTTGATCAAAGTCTATGAAAATTTCAAAACAATTTCAACCGTGAATTTTCCAATATCAAGGATAATGGATATGCTATCTTTATCATGATTTTAAAATTTTTTCTTCTGATCGATAATCATAATTCGGGACTTCTTTGAATGAGATGAAGAAATGAATTTAAAGGTACAAATAAGGTGGCACTGCTAAAATTTGTTTTAAAGAAATTGATATAACAAAGTTAAGATTTGTCAAGACCAAATTTAAATGGATGTTCATTTCATAAGAGTTCCTTAGAAGGAAAACAATCAAGTTATAAAATCCTTTTAATCTTTAAATATAATAGCCCAATAGGTGTTAACTAATTCTAGTAAATATTAAGTCTTGAAGGGTTGATTTAAAAGGCCTTTGATAAGCATCAATTTCAAAGGTTGGGTACAAAAGTTCTAAAAGGTTAATTTGAAAGGAAACAATGTTAGGGCATTTGAGTTAACCTTTTGTTGAGGTCATGAAATTTTGATGGGTTTGGGATCATTTCTAAATTATGATGATACATTCTCTCCCATTGGTCACTATTTTTATTAATTTAGGAGCAATTCCAAGGCCTTTAAGCTTTCCCCATCATATTATTAAAGGCTCAAAAATTATTCAAATAGATGAATTTATAAAGAGTTTCCTAAGAATGCCCTAGCAGCTTAAATAGCTATGTTCGATCAAAATGGACTTTGTTAGGCATGTAATGTAGGTCATGATTTAAAGTTTAGAAAAAAAAAAAGATAATAGGCCCAAGTCAATGGTTTAAAGGTAATTAAATCAAGGATCAATTCTCGTCAGAAAGAATTGAATCTAACCATCTTCTAAGACGAACAAATCTTCTTTTCTTTATCCTTTCTGTCTTTCATCTTTCTTTGGTTCTATTTATTTATTTATTCATTACATTTTTCTTCATTCTTTATTATGAATAAACTTAAAATTCTCTTTATTCTTCACTTGAATTATTTGAACTTAAAATTTAAACTTTTTTCTTTCTTCAAGATTTACTTCATGACATCTGAATTGTTTCTCTTGTAACCATAGATTAGATTTTGCCCTTTCTGATTTTGAAGGTTCACCTCATTTGCCCCCAGTGTGAAGGGTAACTTTTAATTAAGGTTCAAAGAAAAAACAAATTATTAGCTCAAAGTGGGATCGCAACGGGATAATTTTTTATATTTGTGAAGGGATAGAAAAATAAGGCAATTTTTTATTTCAAACAAAGCCATCTGAACTAGCAATCATTTTGTTAGGAAAAAGGATGATTTCTTTTTGAAATTATCTTGAATACCTCAATAACATGATATTGCACTTAATTGTCTTAAAAGCCTTCGCTTAATGGATGCCCCTTGATATTTTCAATTTTATAGACACCAATGAATTTTGATTTTGGTTGAGCCTTTAGGAAAGAAAAATAGATTGGCATGGAAAACATCTTGGATTTCATATCTCGTGTGTCAAGCATTGAACCAAAAAGGTTTTGTTCAAAGGAAAAAGTGATTTTGGCTTATGTTTATTTTCATTTTTCCTGAATCAAGGATTTGGAAGCATGTCATAGAAGTTATGGCAAAAGATTATCAAAGTATGAAATCTCAGCATTACTATCATTATTTTAACACATGCCAAACTATTGATATCTGAATCTTTTAGGAACAAAACTTATTTGTTCAACCTTTAAGGAATCCATAGAAAAGAACATTTAGATGTGAAAGGTCTATGGTGATGAAATGTCTATGGTGAACGTTTGGAATAATCATATATGTGGAAGTAAATAATCTTTCTGAAAGAGTTTAACCTGGTGGAGATCATTTGCCAAGGAAAAATTTTTCAAAATATTTTCATTATCCAAGATATTAGAAATCAATGTTAACAAAATTCATAGTTGATGATAGTATACATACTATTTACAAACCAAAATTCATTTCATAATTCATAGTTTCCAAAAAAATGCACAAAAATTTAAAGTTAAGATAGAAATTGCCCATAATTGGCATACTACCATAAAGTCATGACCCTTTGATCAATTGTCTTTAATAAGCATTCACCAATTTCAAATTTTGCTAGATTAGCATAGATAAGGGCTAAATTGTAAATCAACTAGTGAAACATTAGAAGTATATCAAACTCTAAGTTCTCAAGTTTGAAAATTCCATAAGATGCGTGCTTATTTCCTATCATCTCAATTATATTTTGAGAATAACCACTGTATGACTCTTTATTAAATTCTTTAGCAAAGAAGCTAAATCTAAAAGCTTATGGCATAGCAAGCAATCATCCAAGCAATTCAAATCAAAATTTATAGCAGCCAATAATTCTCTAGTTTGAATAATCTTGGTCTCCTGCTCGTATACTCTTCAATGACATTTGGCTTTCCCTTCTTCGAAGCTTAACTTCTCTGATTTGATAAGATCCCAAACCTTGTATTTATGAGTGAAACAATCTTTTATAGAATAACCTAGATTACTGGAATAATAATCACAATGTTGGTTAACATCATACCAATCAGGATATGGGGTTTCAAAGGCTTAATTTGAATAGGTGTCAAAAGGTGATTCTTGATAAGCTTTAGTAAAAGCTCAGAGTAAGACATAGGGATCTACTTAACCTAATTTTGATTCCACTTCTTACATCTAATTTAATTATTCTCTTGAACACTTGGCTTGCTCACAGATATGAAATTCGATGTAACTATAAGCATGGCGTAGAAAGAATCATGGGTAGTAGTAGATGTTCTTTTCATGACAGGAAAATAGGGCTTGTAAGAATGACACTAATATTGACAAGTATTTGCAAATGGTTGATTCATCTAAAAGACAGCTTAAAATTTTACCTTTTTTTTGAAAGGTTTTCTCTTATTTGTCAAGGGCACATCATTAACTTGTATCCTTTCATTTTTGTGGCATTTTCAATGTTTCACTAGAGGCCACTTTATTAGTGAAGTTCCTTGTGACACTTCCAATAAGTTATCAAAGAATAGATTTAGTAAGGTAGTCAAAAATAAAAATACTATATATTTTTCCAACAAAGGTGGCTGTACTTGAGCAACTACATCCCTCCATTTTTGGGCATACTATATGAACATTTCTATCAATTTCCTTTCCATATTCTGAAAAAACCATCAGTTCGGTGCCTAATCAGACCCATGCTTGTACAGCTGAAGAAAAGCATTAGCCAAGTCTTCCCAACATTTTACTTGACTCCTATTCAAATCATTATACCATCTTAATACTGACCCTAACATGCTTTCTTAAAAATAGTGAATAAAAAGCTTGTCATTATGTGTGTACCCAGTTAATTTTCTATATACATTTTGATGTAAGCTTACAGTGAAGTAATGCCACTGAACGTTTCAAAGTTTGGCATCTTGAACTTAGGAGGGAAAATTAGATTTTGTACTAAACTCAACTCATCCACATTGACATTCTCTAAATCCTTTACTTTTTTACTGTTTAAGCCTCATTTCAAAGAGCTGGTATTTTTCTTTGTTGTTGTCAAGTTTGACCCTTTTTTGAGTCTTAAGCTTGAGACTTTCTTAGTCCACAAACCTATCAGTATTTGCATCCACTGAATTGTTTGAAGTAGCATCTTGCCTTACACTTATTACCCATTGTTGAGCATTAGGGTTGACAAAAGTATGCTCTATGGGACTAGCTCCCATATGTTGAATTCCTTGAGGAGATTACCCTTTTACCCTAAATAAACCAGTGATAGTACTATAAAGATTCCTTTGGTTTCTTGGATTCTTATTTTCATACTCTCACTAGCCATTGTTACTTCCATCAACTTAGAGATTTGTACTGGCATCTCCTCTTGTCATTTCATTATAGTCTCTAGGGCTTCTCGATCATCTTCCTCCATCCTTTATAAATTATGTTTGATTATCCCGACACTGCGGGTTAAAAGAAATAAACATTTTTTAAAAATTGATAAATCTAAATGAACCATTATTTTACCCTCTAACCCTTATGAAATATGTTATGAAAGCATGCAATAATGTACATAAATAATTGGGTGCAAGGATGAAATTAATGTAACATTAAACAAAAATGCATGTGAATAAATATATGCAAAGGGCTTATTATCAAAGAGACTGCCTTAAGTAAAATTAAGACATCATGATGCCTTAAGGTGCTATAATAGACAAAGAGGAGTGATAATAGTAAAAAAAATGAGGAATAAATTAACTTAGATTAAAAAAGAAAAAAATTATATGAAAATAAATAAAAGTTGCCCAAGTAAATTTATTAGGGTGTTATAACATCTACTGGGGCAAATGAAAAGGCCTTGTTGCTAATGATGACTTTCAAACATCATCGTTTAACCTGCAAGTCTACGCCATGTATTTAAGGTTGCAGATATGACTTGTAAGGCAAAAAAAAAATTGCTTTTACTAGTGACGATGTTCATTCGCCATCACTTTATTTCTGAATTAAAACAATAACAACACCCTTTAAGGTGCAACTAAAGTTTTACCATGAATAATCATGTTCAATTATCATCACATTATTCGCAAGTTCATAACATAAAATAAAAAAAGGGGTAAGAAGTGTTCCCCTACGTATACTTAATTCAATACCCTTTAGAATCGCGTATGGCTCTAACTAGGTGAGGCCTTTATGATTTATTACATGAAGTTTGAGTTAATAATCTAAATAGGTTTTCAAATTGCTCTTTGAGTTTGAAAAGTACCCTAAGCTTTACCCATCATGGGTTTATGTCGAAAAAGGTTCAATTCAAGTGGAAGTATCTTCCATGCCCATAACAAGGCTAACACCTCAGGTAGGCATAGGAATTTATACCCGATAAACTTTTCACTGGACCAAACAAAAGCTAACACCATAGAAGGTAGAGCTACTTCACCCCCTCCTAAAATACTAGGTACCTATGCCCCATCTATACATCTGAAGAAGAGTCTAATGCATATGAATTTTCACAAAGTGTGAAGGGGAACAACTTTTATGTCTTGACACAATCAAAAATAATAAAACCTTATCCTAAATTCCAACTAAAAATAATGTTGCAAAGGAAACAAAAGGGTTAGTGAAAAATGTGAACAATATATATCAAAATTTCCGTATAAATCAAAATAAAAATTTCTAAAAATACCACAAGTTATAGTTAAATATCGGTTGAAATCAAATTAATCAAAATTTTGTTAACACAGATTAATTTTAGGCCAAACTCTCTAACCTATCGCTAGTGGAGTTGCCAAGCTATCATAAAGTGGCCACGATACGAATCTTGACCAGCTTAACTTAAAATGGCAAGTTACCCATTATTCTTATTATACCCATATATCACTATATTTTTTTATTTAGGGCCCATATCATTATTATTATTCTTTATTTTATTTTGTGTTTGGGGACTGAGTTTTCGTAATGGATCACTAACTTGACTTAACTCTAACAGTCATTACGAAATGACCATTTATTTTGAAGTCACCATTAATCTTATTTTGGCCAAGTGAGATTGGTCACCTATCGAGGCTCGCATTTTGAGGGTTACGAAACCCATAAAACAAATTCCAAGATTTGCACTCATACCATAGATTGCTTGAAAGATCCTAGGAGTCGTTCCAATCACAAGTAAAGATCAACCTTCTTGTCATGCCTAGCAATCGGTACCTTATTAATCATGCATTAACATAAATTTTGATTCTTATTCAATTTCATTATTTGATATTTAAATGTAATTCCCATATATTAAAAATTAAATTTTACAAAACAAATTTATTATTCTAGATGGCAAAATCAGGTTTTTTATATTTTTAAAATTGAAATATTGTTTGTACCCTCTTAGAGAACCATGAGATCATGAAAGTTTTTTTTATTATTCTCTTTCATACCCCTTTCGAGAGCCAGTGGAATATGAAAGATTTTAAAAAATCAAAATATCTTTTGTACCCCACTAAAGAGCTGGTGGAATACAATAGGTTTTATTTTTTTGAAATTTGAAAAATCTTAATTTTCATTTTTAAAAAGATATCTCCTTATTAAAATAATTTATGAACCCTTTCATATGCTTAGAGAAATTCTATGTACTATTTTAACGTCAGAGACATTATCTTAATTTTCTAAAAATATTTACTTTTTTGTTAAAATATTAACAAAATAATTGAGAATAAAAAATGGTCCTAAAATGATGAACCTAACCTTGTGTGTACTTTCAACAGAAAAATATCCTAGTAATCAAATAGGACTTGGTTCTAATGTAAAATTATGAAAATGCCTCTAGGATATGCCATTGATGTAAAAGTGTCTTGGTTATCCTAAGGACTTGAAAATGATGATAAAACGATGAACTTATCCTAAATATGCACTATTAGCTAAAAAGCATCCTTATGATTACCTAAGACACGACTTTAAGAAAAATGATCAAAACCCTACAGTGTACCATTGACTTATATATATATATCCTAGTATACTAAAAGGCTAGAAAATGATGATAAAATGATCAACCTGCCCTAAATATGCACCTTTGGCCTAAAAACATCTTGGTGAGTAACTAAGATTTGGTTTTTAAAAAAGTGACCAAAATGTCTCTAGGGTATATCTTTGACATAAAAGTACCATGGTTATCCTAAAGACTAAAAAATGATGAACCTATCCTAAATATGCACCGTTGGCTGAAAAACATCTCGATGATTACCTAAACTCAGCTCTAAAAAAAACCAAAATATCCCTAGAATATACCTCTGACATAAAAGTATCATGGTTATTCTAAGGACTAAAAATTGATGATAAAAGGATTAACCTATCCTAAATATGCACTTTTAGCCCAAAAGAATTCTGATGAGTACCTAAGATTCTATTCTAAGAAAAATTACCAAAATACCCTTATGGTGTACTTTCGACGTTTACGCATCCTGGTAACCTAGAGGGTTGCATAACATCATGAACAAACAAACCTACTCCTACTGTACACCTTCGACATACAAGTATCCTGGTGATCACATAAGACTCAATTTGAAGGAAATTACTAAAATACTCCTAAGGTTTACCTTTGACTTATAAGTATCCCGGTAACTTAGAGAACTCAAAAATGATATAAAATAACCATTATACCCTTTATGGGCAATGTAAATATCAAGATAGACTTAAAATGAAAAAAGTGGTAACAGGTCCCTATATTTTTAAAATTGCATTTCATACTCTAATGAAGAACCAAAAGAATACAAAAGGTTTTAACTATTTTTACACCCTTTGGAAAACCACAGGAATATTAGAAATATTCTTAAATTGTCAAAAATACCATTTTAATCCCAAAGTGCAAAGTTTTTCTAGATAGTCACTAATATTTTTTAACTTTACAGTTTAGTCCCTATACAAAATAAAATCATAATCAATCACAAAATTCATCATAAAAAATTATGGAAATCATACCAAAAATCATATAATAAATTTGGCCAAATACTTATGGCCTTAGAACAAAAATTTTGCAGTTTTGCAAATGAGTCCTTAAATTTTTAAAATTGTATTCCATATCCTAATGAAAGACCAAAAGAATATGAAAAATAATTTGTATACCCTTATGGAAGACCATAGGAATATAAGAAATATTTAAAAATGACAAAAAATACCATTTTACCCTTAAATGCTAGGATTTGCTAAATGATCCCTAAACTTTTCTAATTTTGCAATTTAATCCCTACATTGAAAACACCATAAAAATCTATCAAACATATGAAAATTAAATGTAAAACACAGCACACATTCTCATGATGGTTTGACCAAACACCTTTGCCTTGAAACAAAATTCCATTTTTTTGCACACTAGTCCCTAAACTTTGTAAAATTAAAAATTAACACTAACAAGTAGGAAATGCATAAAATATGTTTGAAAATGCCTAAAACACTCCTTTCAAGGTGCTAATAAGTTTCGAACAAGCAAGGACATTATAGATAAAAAAATTTAAAATTTTTATAATTTAATCCTTAACTTTCCTATTATTACCAAATAACTGAAAAACCATCAAATCAACACAAAAATAAGCATAAAATCATATCAAAATTTCCTATTAAATTCAACCAAGGTGAGAACTAAGCATACATCAACATTTTGTAATACAAAATCATGAAAATAACCATGAATAAATATCATTAAACCTAAATACAACAATAAAATTATAAAAAATATTCAAATACATTTATCAACATCTTAACATGGAAATATCAAGAGAAACAATATAAACATGAACATATATAACAACAAAACTAATACCTCATCAACAACAACAATATTTCATAAAAAAATCAAGCTTTAACTAAAAAAATTAAATATAACAATAAATATCTAGAAGGTTGTTCATTGTCAACATGTAAGCCTTTCAACATGGATGAAAATCCATGAGCTTAACATGGTTTTGACTCAAAAAATGAAGAAAATGATGGAAATAAGGCAACATTACAAGATTTCTACATGAAATTATCTTGAAAGTTTTGAAAACTTAAAAATTCTTGAAAAATTTTAAGGAAAATGGTTAAATTTGACTATGAAAATTATCAGCTATTTGTGAGAACTTCTCCCATAGTTTCTCAAGATGGGAGGGACAATTAAGAAGGTTCCCAAGCGTTCTTAGTCGAGTGGCCATTTATCCTTTTTTTTCCTTTTTGGTTATGTTCTATGTTTAATATTTATTTGATTTGGTTTTTATTAATTAAATGATTAGATTTAAATTCATTAATTTTGTCATCTTATGGATTATGTCATGTTCAACCTTATCAATTCTATAGATTTTTAGCAGATATTTATATAATCTGTAAAATTATATTGTAAAATTAGTTGAAAGGTAAAATTGTAAAAATTAAAAGCTATCTATTTGAAATAAAATTTCATATGATAAATTTAATTTAATGTAATAATAAAAGGAATTTTTTATATAAAATAAAACACATGAAAATTAGCAAACTCATAAATTTTTATTAAAAAACCCTTACTAGGAAAACTTGTCATGCATAAAAAATATGCAAAACTTATAAAATAAATTAAATTTTTACAAACAGAATTAATATGAATTTAACAATGATATTTAAAGATAAAAATTATAATTTTAGAAAAATCCTTCTGATAATCTTATAGAGCAAAAAACTTTATACTTAGAAATGGGAAAATTATGGAAAAAAATACAAAACTCATAAAATAAAATTTCTAAAACTAATTTAATATGATTTCAACATTAATATTTAAAGAATTCTAAAAATTATAAACTCAGAAAAGTCTTACCGAGAAAATTTACGGAGTAAGAAACTTTGTATTTTAGAAACAAGAAAAAGTCCAAAATGCAAAACACATAAAATAAATTTAATTTTGAAAAAAACTAATTTAATATGAGTTAAAAATAATATTTAAAGAATTTAAAAAAATTATAAACACGGAACAAATCTATGAAAAAATTCACAGAGTAGAAAACTCCATATCTTAGAATCAAAAAAATTTAAAAGAATGCAAAATTCTTAAAATATAATGAATTTTGAAAAACTAATTTAATGGTATTTGAATGGAAATATTTAAAGAATTTTGAAGCTCAAAACTAGAGAAGATCCTATCAAAAATTTTACAAATGAAAGAAAGCGAATGTTTTCAAACCAAAAAAATTTTAAAAATATTAATTTATAAAATGGCAAAGATGAAAGTCTAATATTCGAAATAAGTCTTTGTCGCAATGTGCCTCGACGTGGATCTTGATGGATCTATGGGTGCGTACGACTTAAAATATTTTTCTAACTTGGAAATGTCTTCTTGACCGAGACTTTTCTTTCATGATGTGATGAGAATGAGAATGCATGGCTTCTTGACTTGTGATACAGTGAAGGGGATCATAAGATGAATCGCTCATCTTATTTGTTTCGGATGACCATCATGAAATGGCCAATGCATGGAGTCACCACTGATTATTTCAAGCTAGGCATGACTGGATGCCTATTGAAACCTATGTTTTGAGTTATGAAACTCAAAACATCAATCCTGTGGTCCATGTAGTGCAAAGATTCGTCTTTGGATTCGGGAGTTGCTTATGCATGATGAGGTATGAACCTCTTCGCGATGCCCAAAATTGGTACCTTACTAGCTACGTCCTATCTTAATTTTAATTTTTTTATCTTAACTTGTCACTATTTTGATATGACCCCCTTTCAATGCATGAATTTTATAGAAATACAAATCCAAGTTTTGATGAAAAGATTTAATCTCATACATATCCTGGAGAGATAAGGAATATAGAGATTTTTAATAGAATGACCTCTTGAATTTACTTTGAAAAATGGAATGTTCCACCTTAGGCACTAGAGAGATGCCCACGTAGAATATTACCTTTAGTTCTACTTGAAATGTTTTGAAAACATGCATGCAAATAATCATTATGAATAAATCATGTTAGTACGGCAATGAATAAAGTAACATAACATGGACCATTCAATGTAATGATAAACGGAAGAGATAGACTATTGGAATTTATCTTGCAATTACCATCGATTATCTAGAAATAATCGAATTGATAATTTTTAAGATGCATCTGGGTTTCTTGATTGAACGAGGTTTTATTAACACGTTCATGAAAGCCTGGGAAGGAGAAAAATTTAATTGTAGTTGAAAGACAAGGTTAGAATATCCTCTCAAAAAGATGAGGTTGCAGTATTCCCGTGGAAGACAAATAATTTTAACAAAGGAAGATTTTTAAATCTTAATAGTTTTGAAAAGCGAAGTTAGAGTATCCCTTTAGAAGGTTGGGGTTAAAGTATCCCCGAAAGTGACATATCTGACACTCTTTAATAAGGTTAAGCTAGAAAACTTAAGTTGACAAAACTTTGTGATTTAGGAAAAATGTGAGCATTTCGATGATTTTTAGCAAAAGAAATTATTATGAATGAGGAGGGTAAAGATATAAAAAACATATTCATTCCTTGAAACGAGCTTATGGGAGGTCGAAGCCTATTTTCAAGTCTGATCAAGAAGATACAGAGACATTCGAATGTCCCAAGACAAAATTTAGGGAAACAACTTAATTTTGACCATGATTAAGAACAGGGCCAACATCGAGCGATCCTAATTTTTGAATTTATTCTAAATCAGTTTGAAAGCTTTAGAGAGTGGATAAGATACCGTTAGAAAGGTAACTCGATGATGGTCAATCTAAGAATATTCCTAATATCCTAAAAAGTCACATTTTAGGGGAATAAATTTTCAAGTTTGGACTATTTTGCTATTGGCTAAGCATAAGAGGGAAGAGGTGTGTCAAAATTTGAAAAATCACCTTAGATTCACTCGATGATGGTCAATCTAAGAATATTTCCAATATCCTAAAAAGTCACTTTTTAGGGGAATAAATTTTCAAGTTTGGACTAATTTTGCTGTTGGCAGAGCATAAGAGGGAAGAGGTGTGTCAAAATTTGAAGAATCACCTCAGATTCATTTGGCATCAAAAAATTGCAAACAATACCTTCAAAAAGGGAATTTCATGAACTTTTTCAAAAAAATGTTAGGCAAATTTGGGAAAATCATTTAGTAGGCCTAAAGGGCCCAACTAGAATGCACTTTATTAACTCTAGGGATTCCAGACAGTCTAGGTTTGAAAACTTTTTCATCTGGACTAATCCAAAGGTGAACAAGACATCTTTTTAAAGATATTTTGACACACTTTCAGAGAAAAATATTATAAAATTCATAAAAAATTGTTTAGGATTTTAGAGGGATTTTTTAATTTATAATAGTGATACTGCTAGCAAAGGACAAAGTAAAATAGAGGATATTTCTTATTTTCATTATGTTTGCGGGTCCAAACTTGAGTCATCGACATTCGAATATCCATGACTGAAAGGAAAAATGGCATGAGCATCATAGACTCATTTGCATAGCCTCAGAGTATTTTGGGGCGATGAAATGGCCCGTTGATCATACCACTCAAGGTTTCAACTAAAAAACAAGGCACAAACATTTTGGGAACAAGTGTAAGGCCATTTTCATTGCAAAATCAAAAGATTATAGCTCGTTTAACCAAGATTCTGGATCTTGAAAACTTAATTTTCCCCAAGATATTTTGCTAACTTTAAGAAAAAGGCTAAGTCCATGCTAAACCTTATTGGTTGAGGTTAACATGCTTGGCTTGGGGAGGTTTTGAAAATTAGTTCTTGATAGCCACCAAACATGCATTTAGACAAGAATAAGGCAATAAACATATAAGGGGATGGCACATAACATGAATGGAAATGCCAACTTTACAATGCTTGAGACAAAATAGGTGTTATGCACTTTGCAAAGAAAATGTGATCGATACTAAAAATGACAATGATTCATGACAAAATGCAAGCTAACATATTAACATGCTTGAAATATGACAGGCTAAAGATTTATGCATAGATTGATCATAACAAGATGGCATAAAATGCCTGAGCAACAACTATCGAGATAATAAGGATGAAATGAGGCATTTTGCACATCAAAAGGGCATTAAGGCATCCAAATACTAAACTACCACATCCAAAAGCCACAATAATGCATAAGAATCCTAAAAGAGTGATAGAACCATGGAGAGCTCACTAAAATGATGAGGATGCTAAAAGATAAAAAGATAAAAGTAATACAATAAAAAGTTATACCAATAAAACTTTAATTTTTGGCCAAATAATTGTAACAGCAGAGATGGCTTGAATTATCCTCTTTTCCTTGTTGTTTATAAGTAAAAAAAAAAAAGAGAGAAACAATGAGGTTTTTATTTTGATCTGGATGAGGGTGATTTTTAGAATGTGTAATGGTTGGCAATGAGTGTTTTGGGCTATTTTTGGGTGGTGAATGAAGAGCTACGGGATTCTAGCTTTCTTGGTGTAGGAATGTGTTTTTGGAATTTGAAAATGAGCTAGAACCTAACCTTTTTTAGTTGAGATATAAGTGGCCTATTTGTACCAGTATTTTAGAGCTAAATTAGAAGTGTTTTTTGGTCATTTCTCAAGGAAGACAAAGTAATGTTAGCTTGATGGCTATAGAATGGCTATAGGGAGCAACTTACTACCAAATTGATTGACATAAGGTGGCTGGTTTAAATGCTAAAATGGTTTTCCAACAAATAGGGTGGATAATGGTGATCTTGGTCAACAAACTAAGAAAGAGTAGGGTGATCATGTGATATTGACCTTTTTTTATCTAATTTAGACTACAAAAAAATGTTTTGATTAGTTTAAAAGTCCAAATTCATAATCTGATATAGGTTTTGATCTTTTCTAATGCAAAGAAATAAGTTAAAATTTAGTTTTTGATCAATGGTGGATGAGTCAAAAATGCTCAGACTATGGAAAATGGCTAGTATGTATCCATACATTATAGAATGTATCGATACATTTGGTCCAAAAACCTTGAGTTTATCGATACAATAAACATTGTATCGATACAATGACCATTATATTCATACTATGAACCATTGTATCAATACATGTTGATATGTGTTGATAAATTTCTTTATAGAATGCATGTTTTAGTCTTGGCATGGCCTAGTATCGATACACGAGCTCCTATATCGACACATAAGCTTATGTATCGATACATTTACATGTTGTATCGATACAAATAGGGACATTTCAAATTTTTGGATCGTTAGAGCATTTATAGATACATGAAACCCATGTTTCGATATATTCAAGCAAAATTATGAATTCTCTCATATCTTTTATCCTTAGACACTTTGAACTATGTCTTTTGATGCCATATCATTGTATTTAACTTTGATATGATCTATAAGCCTTCTTAACCTTCTCAAAGTCGCCTGGTGATCGTCGTCCCCTCTTATGTTCGTGCCTCAAATTGCTAAAAATTAGCTTGTACAAAATAAGGTGTTTATAGCTGCCATTCTTTAACGTTGCTGAGAATCAGAAATAGGGAAAGGACCAATAAACATTATTTTATCTAGGGTAGAATAATGCTCCCCAGAACACTAAAATGTTAGGTTTTCTAAGGTTTGACCCCTTAGGCAAGTGCGAAGTATCATGGATTTTTTATGTGGGTACTACTAACTTTTATGGACTTTGACTTAAACTTGGTGCCATCAGCTCATGTGGCTTTAATTCAAGTGCCGCAAGCTCATACAAGTTTTAACTTAGACTTGGGTGCTACCAGCTTGTAGGGGCTTTGACTCGAGTGCCGCCGACTTGTGCGAGCTTTAACTTAGACTTGGGTGCCACCAGCTCATGCAAGTTTTAACTTAGACTTGGTACCACCAGCTCGTATGGGCTTTGACTCGGGTACCGCTAGCTTGTATGGGCATTAACTTAGACTTAGGGCCTACTAGCTAATGTAGGCTTTGACTCGAGCACCGCCAGCTTATGCGGGTTTTGACTTAGACTTGGGGAGCCACAACTCGTGTGGGCTTTGACTCAGTGCTGTCAGCTTGTATGGGTTTTAACCTAGTCTTGGGTGCCACCAACTGGTATGGGCTTTACTTAGGTGCTGCTACCTTGTGCGAGCTTTGACTTAGACTTGGGTGCCACTAGCTCGTGTGGACTTTAACTTGGGTGCTACCAGTTTGTGTGGGCTTTGACTTAGGCTCAGGTGCCACTAGCTTATGCAAGCTTTGACTTAGACTTGGGTGCTACCAGCTCAGGTAGGCTTTGACCGAGTGTCGCCAGCTCGTATGGGCTTTATCTTAGACTTCGGTGCCACTAGCTCGTGTGGGCTTTGACTCAGGTACTGTCAGCTTGTGTGAGCTTTGACTTAAACTTAGGTGCCACCAGATCGTGTGGGTTTTAACTCGGACTTGGGTGCCACTAGCTTGTTTGGGCTTTGAAAAGGTGCCATTGACTTGTGGGCTTTTGGAAAGGGTGCCACTAACTTATAGGGTTTAAAAAGGTGCCATTGATTTATTGGCTCTAAAAAGAGTGCCACTGAGTTATGGGTTTTAAAAATATGCCACTAACTTGTGGGCTTTGATTTGAGTGCCACCAGCTCATGTGTACTTTAACTTAGACTTGGGTGCCACTAGCTTGTGGGGACTTTGACACGAGTGCTACCAGTTTGTGCAGGCTTTGACTTAGACTTGGGTGCCACCAGGTAATGTGGGTTTTAACTTAGGTGCTGTTAGCTTATACGAGCCTTGACTCAGACTAGGTGCCACCAGCTTGTGTAGGCTTTGACTTATGTGCCACCAGCTTATGTAAGCTTTGACTTAGACTTGGGTGCCACTAGCTCGTATGGGCTTTGACTCAAGCACCACCAACTTGTGCAAGCTTTGACTTAGACTTAGGTGCCACCAGCTCGTGTGGGCTTTGACTCAGGTGCCACCAACTTGTACATGTTTTGACTTAGACTTAGGTGCCACCAACTCTTGTGAGCTTTGAATCGAGTGTCACCAGCTTATGTGGGCTTTGACTTAGACTTCTATGCCACCAGCTTATGTGGGTTTTGACTTAGATTTGGGTGCCACCACCTCGTGTAGGCTTTGATTGAGACTTAGGTGTCACCAGCTTGTGTAGGCTTTAAAAAAGTGTTACTGACTTGTGGGCTTTTAAAAAAGGTGCCACTAACTTGTGGGCTTTGAAAATGTTCCACTGACTTATGGGCTTTGAAAAGGATGCCACTAACTTATAGGCTTTGAAAAAATACCACTGACTTATGGGCTTTGAAAAGGGTGCCATTGACTTGTGGGCTTTAAAAAGGGTATCACTGACTTATGGGCTTTGAAAAGGGCATCACTGACTTGTGGGCTTTGAAAAGGGCATCACTGACTTGTGGGCTTTGAAAAGGGTATCACTAACTTGTGGGCTCTGAAAAGGGTGCCACTAACTTGGGGGCTTTGAAGAGGTGCCTCTTGAATAATGCTTGCTTTATAAAGCTTAGAGTTCTTACTAGGGAATCATTGGCAGTTTGGTGAACCTGGCTTAAAGTAACGTTGTAAAAATCATGATGTGTGATTATAATGTGAATGCATGATGTGGAATGCTATCATAATTGCATGATGTGAAGTTTAATATGGGAGATAGCCATAGTTTTTTCTTGTACGTCATTTAGACTCTCATAGAGATAGTGATTCATCTTTGTTGCAACTATGGACGAGAATTTTCCTAATCCCACTAAGGATTATAGGTTGTTCTGGGTCCATTAAGGATACGACAAATAATCTATTTTCAAGAATTTGGATTATTGCATTTCCTAATTCGGGAAGCTTATTTTCTTGACAATTGAAAGGCATTATCAACAATTTAGAGACTGTTTGACTGATTAGGTTGATGTCTTTGGCTTCGATAGGGTTCTGATAAAATGCATGGGTCAACTTTTGGTTAGCTTAAAATGGGTTTTTCTTAAGATATGGCTTGTGAAAGCAAGAAATGGTTTGGTGTATGGTCATGTCGAGAGGGTGTTTGGACATAAAAAATGCATGATTTTGATGATCAGGGCATAAGCAAAGTTCCTTATGCTTTTCTTTTTCTTTCGATGTAATATCAAGATGTCCTGATGTATATTTTAGTTGATTATCAAACATTATTAGTTAAATGACAAATGCAATATAAATTGTACAAGGGTTAAAAGAAACAAGGTAATATTTATTCATGGCAATAAAGAGATACAACTTGGTATACTATTTGAGAAACAAGTGATTTGGTGGTAAAAAGCATGATCTTTTATGCAGAAGATGCCTCTGACGATCATGACATGAATGTTCTTTAGGTGCTTCTTAGGATCTTTCTCGAATAATGAATGTGACTAGTATGAGCTAATCTTTGGAAGATCCCTAGGATAGTTCGCTTTGTTCTATAAGTGATCTCAGTCTATGCCTTATCAAAATTGATCTTCTCAAGTCACCCTTGTGGGTTTTTAACTACAGTTGGGTTGGTTGCCTAGATGCCCTTTTTGGATTTTTATCTGGACCTCTTTCTTTTTGTTTTTTGTTATTTGTTTTGTTTTCTATTTTTTTCTTTTTCTGTTGTTTTTTTACTTTTTTTTTGTTGTTGAATAACGCCTTTTCAGATTTTCACCTTCTATGTGTAATATTTCTTGACAAAATCTGAGTTGATTAGGTTGGGCAAGGCATTGCCGTCCATTTTTTGACAAGATTAGGGCCCCATTGGAGAAGGCTTGCTTCACAACATATGATCTTTCCCAATTAGAGGTTCACTTACCCATGCATCTTTGTGAATTAGAAGGATCTTTTTCAATACCAATTTGCCTAGGTGAAATTATCCTGGGTGCATCATTTAGTCATGGGCTCGGATCATGCATCTTTGATACATTTGACCATGGCAAGTGGCTTTTATATGTTTTTCTTCGATGAGGTTGAGCTGTTCATATCTGTTATTGACCCATTCAGCTTCTTCAAGTTTGGTTTCCATCAAGACTCTGAGAGAAGGGATCTCTACTTTGATAAGCAATACAGCTTCCATCCCATAGACAAGGGAGAATGGGGTAGCGCTTGTGGAAGTGTAAACTGAGGTCTGATAGGCATGAAGAGCAAAAGATAGCTTTTCATGCTAGTCTGTGTAAGTCTTGGCCATTTTTTCAACTATTCTTTTGATGTTTTTGTTGGCCGCCTCAGCTGTCCGATTCATCTTTGGGCGATAAAGGATAAAATTATAATGCTGGATCTTAAACGGTAAGAGGTCTAGTGATATAGAGCTTTCTTCGAAACCTTCTTTGGGATCAACTTCAGTGTGCAAATTGACTATTCAAAATTGATCTTCAAAGACCTATTAGACATATCCATGTCACTATCGTCAAGACACCTGAAACGATGAAAAAATAGACATTGCAAAAGGCACACACATAACCTAAGGATTCAGATAAAAATGCAGGCAACAGAGTAAATAAGACAAAGTGATTGAAAAGTGATGTAGGCACGCAATATGGAATGATATAAGCAAAAGTCATTTCACTAATAATGTTTGATAAAAGTGCCCCTTACCCCTTACATGGGACAACTACTTGCCTTTGGGCAAGGGCAGGTAGGTTTTCATTTCTTAACATTACATGAAAGGGACATGAAAAGTGTAAAGGCTTTCGTCATGACCGCATCATCAAAATCAGGTCATGGTGGAAGGATAAAAATTCTATGGCTCGGTATCGAGCATGTTTGTAGCTGGCTCAGTGTGGTTTGGTAAATAATTGGCAGTAACATTTGGTCCTTAGTTCATCCTAAACTATAAGACTTTTGAGTTGATTAGATGTTGCACATTTCGATTGAAATTCATGCAATTTTCAATGTCATGCCTCACTGCCCCAACATGGTATTCACAGTGGGCATGAGGGTTGTACCATCGCAAGTATGTTTGCTTCTTTTCTAGAACATAGATTAAGGTCGCTAAATGACTTTGGAGCAATGTCTGGTAGAGCTCCTTATAGGTCATAGAGATGGGATCAAAATGTTTTCTTAGTTGATTTGCACCTCGATTGTCGGGTGCATTATTGGTTGTTTGATTGGTATTTGGTGAACTTATGGAGGGTTGCTTTATGATGGATTTAATAGGATTGCAAATGATAGGTTATAAGTTATGGCATAAATTGGCTTTGGGGATATTTTGATGGGGAAAGAACGTGGCATTCTTCAGTAGCAAGGGTAAGGTGCTTGAGGCTATCTTGGTTTAGATGAGCTTGCATAATTTATGGCATTGGCTTCTTCTTAATTTTTTTTTACCAACAGCAGGCTTCTTACTCGATTAAGCTATTTCCCCAGCAAACATTCTACCACTCTTGATGGCAGCATCAATCATTTCTCCAGAGAAAACTAAATTTTTGAATTTCTTAGTCATTTTTATGAGCTTTGCGTAATATGAAACATGTAAGGTATGAATGAAAGTGACTATCATCTCTTTTTCTATAAGGAGAGACCAAACTAGGGCTATTTCTTTTCTCCATCTTTGGGCGTATTGCCTGAAACTTTAGTGGATCTCTTCTCAAAATTCATTAGGGAAAGTCGATTCGGCACCCAATCTAACATGTGCTAGTATTGATTTAGAAAGGCCTAAGCCAAGTTGGCCCATGATTGGATTTTTACGTTGTCTAACCTGATATACCATGAAGCTGCTACCCTAATAAGGTTATGCTGTAAGCAATAGATGAGGAGCGTTTCATCTTTCTCATACTCGACCGTCTTTCATAGGTACATTCAGACATGGACAGAAGGGTTGGTGGTTTCATTAAACTTTTCAAACTCTGGGACTTCAAACTTTAGGGAATAATAAGGTTAGACACCAAAGACAATGATTTCATTTTAAGAGCTCTGAACTTGTCACTCCCCTCGATAGCTTAGAGGCATTTTTCTGGTAGCTAGAATTTGTTAACTTCCTCTGAAGTCATGGTGGACTTTTGACCTTCTATTTTTTTTCATTTCTCATGGTTAACAATGATCAGATCTGCCGATAAGTCTCTGGCATTCACCTCTTGAGTACTGGGAATGAATTGACTTACCACAATAGGATTTAGGTAGATGACTAGTAGAGCTTGAGTGGCAGGTGTAGGAATGGGCCATTGTTCTTGTCTAGTTTCCCCTTGGGCAGGTTCTAGATTATTGGTAGCGGGACTTTTAGCATTGGTAGGATCATTACTTGTTTTAATAATGCTGGCTTGCCCTTTTTTTCATAGAGGCGGTCATTAGTTCCATAAGTTTCTAGATTTGAGTTTGGATTTTGCATTATTGACGAAGCATTTGGTCTTGTGATTCCTTAACCATTAGCTTAAGTTGCTCAGTACAAGGTTCATGGTAACTTTCCATGATTTGTTTGTGGTGTCGCGTATTATAGCGATGCAGGATGTTAGGTTCCATTTTCCTGATTGATCCGGGAGTCCCCTGCACTTTTATGGCCCAATTCCCGTATTAGAATTTTACTTGAAAATGTATTTATTGATGAGTGATTATGATGCAATGATAAGTTAAGATAATGAATGATCGATGCAAGTGTAAAAAAGGTAAAAGTAAATATACATATGCATTGAAGACAATTAAATCCTGGAATAGCTTCGTTGATAACATCTTTCATAGAGCCACAAAAAAGTCCTTTGCTGAACATCGAACCAGAACAATTGTCCCAAAATGATGACAATCATGATAGTTATGATAAGATGATGCAAGCACCAAAACATAAACATAAAGAAATGAGTTAGTGAAATATATAAGAGGCAAATGTAAGAAATTAAAGAATTTGAGAACATCAGAGAAAAATATTCATAACATGTCTCAACCAAGGTGGTGAAACAAGAAACAGGTAGTGTATCAACATGTTCAAATACAACTTACCCTTCGTGAGGTGATATGATACCTTATTTTGATAGAAAAATAACTGGCCAGTGGCGATATTCGTTTATTGCCATTAGTATGGATGCGTGTTAGGCCGTGACTCGGACAGCATAACGGTTTATCACATAAGACATTGTTAACAATGGTTTTTATTCACTGTCATTTATTTATACAAAGGTTAGCCATTGTTCGGGTGACACAATGGCATGCCTTGATAAATGATAAAAATACATATACGGGTGACAATTGTATACTCATTGTTCCCTATATAATTATGGTAATTAAGAGTAACGGTTAGGAATGTTTCCTCCAGTGACCATATTCTCTGTGTATTCTGGTAGCGTTTTGGTATGGTTTAACATGGTTTAGATCGTAGGGCTCACTATATGAGGTTTAGATTGACACCTAAATAGGTGTTCGAATCGCTCCTTCATCCGATAAAGACAGTCGAGGCACCCCAATCTTAGGCCCATTGTGGGTTTGGTGGAACAGGTTTGATCTATTAGATGTATTTCCCTATACAAATATGGAGGGTTACTCATGAGAGACATAGGTAATTTACATCTGAGAAGTTATTGCCATGCATATGCAAAGGGTTACTCACAAAAACAAATAGGTTACTTCCTCTTAATGATTGGGTTATAACCATGCCATGGAGTTTGGTGGGACTCTAATAAATATGCTAGTGCATTATGTGTGGTAGGGAAACGATCAAACCTTTTTGGTTACTTTCGTATTACCACTTTTGTTAAAGTGATGATTATTCGAAAATAAGACAATCCTGACAATCATGTTAAATGAAAGATTAGTTGACAAAACGAAAAAAGATTCATAGTTAGAAAATGATCGAAGATTGAAGGAACTGAGAACCTAGCAAGACACGGCTAGTTATGGGCCTAACTTTCTATGCTATCCCTAGTGGAGTCGCCAAGTTGCCGCAATGTGCCATGGGGTGGATCCTCATGGATCTATGGGTGCGTATGACTTAAAATATTTTTTTTACTTGGAAATGTCTTCTTAATAAAAACTTTTCTTTCGTGATGTGATGAGAACGAGAATGTATGAATTTTTGACTTATGATATAGTGAAGGAGACCATAAGATGAATCGGTCATCTTATTAGTTTCGGATGACCATCATGAAATGGCCAATGCATGGAGTTGCCACCGATCATTACAGGGCTAGGCATGATCGAATGCCTATTAAAACTTATGTTTTGAGTTATGAAACTCAAAACATCAATCCAGGGTCTATATAATACAAAGGTTCATTGTTGGATTCGGGAGTTGGTTCAGACGATGAGGTGTGAACCTCTTTGCGATGCCCGAAATTGGTACCTTAATCTCATACATGCCCTGGAGAGATGGGGAATTTAGAGATTTTCAATAAAATGACCTCTAGAATTTACTTTGAAAAATGGAATATTTGACTTTAGACACTGGAGAGATACCCACACGGAATATTACCTTTAGTTCTACTTGAAATGTTTTGAAAACATGCATGCAAATAATCATTATGAAGAAATCAAGTCAGTACGGCAATGAATGAAGTAAAATAACATGGATCATTCAATGTAATGATAAAGGGAAGAGATGGACTATTAGAATTTATCTCACAATTGGCATCGATTATCCAGGAATAATCGAATTAAGAATTTTTTAGATGCATCAAGGCTTCTTGATTAAATGAGGTTTTCTTGATACATTGATGAAAGCCTGAGAAGGAGAAAAATTTAATTGTAGTTGAAAGACAGGATTGGAGTATCTCCTTAGAAAGATGAGTTACAGTATCCTTATGGATGACAAATAATTTTGACAAAGGAAGATTTTTAAATCTTGATAATTTTGAAAAGCGGGGTTAGAGTATCCTTTCGAAAGGTCAGGGTTAGAGTATCCCTGAAAGTGACATATTTGACACTCTTTGATGAGGTTAAGTTGAAAAACTTAAGTTGACAAAACTTTGTGATTTAGGATATGTGTGAGCATTTTGACGATTTTTAGCAAAAGAAATTATTGTGAATGAGGATGATGAAGATGTAAAAAACATATTCATGTCTTGATACGAGCTTGTGAGAGGTTAAAGCCTGTTCTCGAGTCTGATTGAGATGATATGAGACGTCTCAAGACAAAATTTAGGGAAATAACTTAATTTTGGCCATGATCGAGAACAAGGGACAACATCGTGCAATCCCATTTTTTGAAATTATTCTAATTGGTTTGAAGGCTTTAGAGGGTGGACAAGATATCGTTAGAAAGGTAACTCGATGACGGTCAGTCTAAAAATATTCCTAATATCCGAAAAAGCCACTTTTCAGGGGAATAAATTGTCAAATTTGGACGAATTTTCCTGTTGGCAGAGCATATAAGGACGAGGTGTGTTAAAATTTGAAAAATCACCCCGAACTCGTTTGGTATCGAAAAATTTCAAACAATACCTTTTTGAAAAGGGAATTTCATGAACTCTTTAGGAAAAATGTCAGATAGATTTGGACAATTATTTAACAGGCCTAAAGGGCCTAACTAAAATACACATTGTTAACTCTAGGGATTCTGGACAGTCTAGGTTTGAAAAATCATAACTCTTTCACCGGACTTATCCGAGGATGAACAAGACCTTTTTCTAAAGATATTTTGTCAAACTTTCAAAGAAAAATATTATAAAATTCACAAAAAAAATCATTTTGGATTTTATAGTGTTTTTTCAATTTGTAATAATGATGTTGCTGGCAGAGGACAAAATAAAGCAAAGGATATTTCTTATTTTCTTTATGTTTATGGGTCCAAACTCGAGTCATTGACATTCGAACATCCATGTTTGAAGAGAAAAGTTGCACAAGCGTCACAAACTCATTCGCATAGCCCAAGAGTATTTTGGGATGATGAAATAGCTTATTAATCATACCATTCAAGGTTTTAACTCAAAAATAAGGCACGAACATTTTGGGAACAAGTGTAGGGCCATTTTCATTGCAAAATCAGAAGATTTTAGCTCGTTTAACCAAGATTCCAAATCTTGAAAACATAATTTTTTGTAAGATTTTTTGCTAACTTTAAGAAAAATGCTAAGTCCTTGCTAATCCTCATTGGTTGAGGTTAACATGCTTGGCTTAGGGAGGTATTGAAAATTAGTTTTTGATAGCCGTCAAACATGCATTTAGACAAGGAAAAGACAATAAACATACAAAGGGATGGCATATAACACGAATAGAGATGCTAACTTCACCAATGGTCTAGACAAAGAAGGTGTTATGCATTTTGACAAGAAAGTATTATGGATGCTGAAAATGATAATAATTCATGACAAAATGCTAGCTAACATATTAACATGCTTGAAATATGCTAGGCAAAAGATTTGTGCATGGATTGATCATAATAAGTTGCATGGATATGGCATAAAATCTATGAGCTAGAGCTATCAAGATATTGAAGGTAAAATAAGGCATTTTGCACATTAGAGGGACATTAAGGCATCCAAATCCTAAACTACCACATCTAAAAGCCATAATAATGGATGAGAATCCTAAAAAGGTGATGGAAATATGAAGAGCTCACTAAAATGATAAAGATGCTAAAAAATTGAAAATGAAAGTGATAAAGTAAAAAGTTATACCAATAAAACTTCAATTTTTGGCCTAATAGTTGGAGCAGTAGAGACAGCTTGAATTTTCCACTTTTCCTTGTTGTTAATAAGCAAGAAAAAGAGAGAAACAATGACATTTTTGTTATGGTATGGATGAAGGTGATTTCTAGAATGTGTAATGGTTAAGAATGAGAGCTTTGGGGCTGTTTTTGGGTGGTGAATGAAAAGCTACGGGATTTTGGTTTTCTTGGTGTAGGAATGTGTTTTCAGAAGCTAAAAATGAGCTAGAATCTAACCGTTCTAAGCTGAGATATAAGTGGTCTATTTATACCAGCATTTTGGAGCCAAATTATAGGTATTTTCGATCATTTCTCAAGGGGGACAAAGTGATGTTAGCTTGATGGCTATAAAGTGGCTGTAGGGAGCAACTTGCTACCAATGTGATGGACATAGGGTGGCTGGTTTAAATGCTGAAATGATTTTCCAGCAAATAGGGTAGCTGATGGTGATCTTGGTCAACAAACTAGGGAAGAGTTGGGTGATCATGTGATATTGACCTTTTTTTATCTAATTTGGACTTCAAAAAAATGTTTTGATTTACTCAAAAGTCCAAATTCATAATTTGATATAGGTTTTGATCTTTTTTAATGCAAAGAAATAAGTTAAAATCAAGTTTTTGATCAATGGTGGACAAGTCAAAAATGCCTAGACCGTGGAAAATGGCTAGAATGTATTGATATATTGTAAAATGTATCAATAGAATGATCATTGTATCGATACTATGAACTATTGTATCAATACATTTCTTTATAGAATGCATGTTTTGGTCTTGGAATGGTCTAGTATCAATATATGAGCTCTTGTATTGATACATTTACATGTTGTATTGATACAAATGGTGACATTTCAAATTTTGGATCGTTGGAGCATTATGTTGATACATAAGAACCATGTATCGATACATTCAAGCAAAATTATGAATTTTCTCATATATTTTGTCCCTAGACACCTTAAACTACATCCTTTGATGCCAGATCTTTGGATTAACCTTTTATATGATCTATAGGCCTTCTTAACCTCCTCAAGGTCGCTTGGCAATCATCGCCCCCTCTCACGTCCGTGCCCCAAATTGATAAAAATTAGCCCGAATAAAACAAGGTGTCTACAGTTTAACCAAAAAAAATTCGTGAGCAAAATACTCGCAATATAGTTAAAAATTCAAAAATAATTAGCAAAATTACCAACTTGATACTCATGATAAATTATGCCAATAAAAACTTTTCCTTAGATATTTATGATTTTCAGATTGTATATCAACATAAATACTACACTAGCACGGTTAACCAGCCAAATTTAATTAAAAATTCCTAAAAAATTCCTAAAAAAAAAAGAGGAAATTTTTGTCGTGATACATCTACAAAAATAAATTTCAAAATTTCACAAGTTTGAAGTTAAATGTTAATTATTTTACATTGAAATTTTTTTTTTAGATTTAATCTGTACGACCCTTTAAATGGTAGTAATGTTGTCACATACACCTACAATCATTTAAGCACAATTAAATAGGTTTTGAAAATATACATTCCCCCTAAAGGAAATTTAACTCCAATGAAGTAAATGCCTAATTGTGTATATCAGAAATTTTGATTGACAAGGAGAAAGGGCTCGAACCAAATTAAGCGTCTACATCATGGAGGATCACATTACAACCTTAAATACTCTTCTAAGCAGTACACCCTTGTGTGACTTAATAGATGTACATGCTCAATCTGAAACTCAAATCATTTTCTCTATCTTAGAGTAGCCTTCTTTAGCAGTTTTTGATAACTGTCCCTTTTGTATTCATGATCTACAAAGTCATCAACATGAATTATCTTGACCCATATTGCCTTTGAACTAGTAGTGGTCCATACCCCATAATTCCTAAGATGCCAAGCAAAGGTACAAATGGTAAATCCTCACACTTATAAATAAAAGGCTTCAATAAAAACCAAATAACACCTTTCATGTGATGTCTTCGAAGGCTTTATTCTTAAGTGTCTCCACTAGTAATTCTTGTTCCCTGACTTAGGCCATTCTTTCTTGATGAATTCTTGAAGAAAGATGCAATGTGGAAAATATGGTTTGACTTTCTTGACCTCTTCACCCTAAAAATAACTCTAGACCTAAATATAAAATAGAAGAGTGCTCCTAAAAAATCTTCCTTGACTATCTTTTTGGTATGCATTCAACATTAGACTGTCTCGATGAGAATGGTCGATGTTGGATGCATATTTCCTCCCAAATGATCATATAGGTTTAACACTATTATTTTGACATGTCTTAACACCCTTAGGAAAAAGACCAACACATAGATAGCCAAAGCAAATGCATCGGTAGCCTTCTCATCTTCTAGGCATATTCAGATGTACTGTCATAGAAACTGCTAAGAAATCACATTGGTGTGCCCTTTTTGCTCAATATTGTAGTGACCAAACTCAAAATTTAAATAAAGAATCTTGCCTAATTTCTTATGAAAGCTAGTCGACTTGTACATTTTACAATAAATAGGCCTCGTATCCCTCGATTCAAGTATAAGCAAACTGAGAATTTCTCAATTGCTAGGGCATGTCATGTTAATAAATGATAAGCATGGGTATGATGAGTCCTAAAATTCTATCAAAACTCAGACCACTTGTTCATCGATCTAGATTTTAAGAAAAAGTGCAATTTATCTGTAATTTTCAGTATACTAAGACCATTTCTCATTCCCTTATCAATCCCATATTTCATCCAACAATCTTTAATTGTTTTGACGGAGTCCAAATATGTAATTTTTGGCAATTTTAACATAATCTCCCTAGCATAGAGCCTCTCTGATCTTTTTTATTCAATTTTGATTTAGAACAAATATTCTTAAATTTTTGGAAGTAACCACCGTGTGTACCCATTTTTCCATAAAGTCCAATGAAAATTCACTTTAGTTGAAGCTTTGATTTAAAGCAACCGTCTCTATATGCATATGAAAAAAAATGCACAAATAAAAGAGAAAAGAAAAACAAGTATCCATAAGAAATATCAAATCTAAATGATCGCTAAATTTCAAAATGAAAGGCAATATGGGCATAAATTATTTATATAAAATAAAAATATTCAAGTAAAGGTAGAGAAAAGATAATAAGGAAAAAGGTCAATTCATCCATTCACATGTTCTTAGTTTTTCAGTGACTTCTAATTGGGCATGGCTTTAACTCGGGATGTTAGTATAGTTCACTATAAGAGGTTCACATTTAATATCCACGTAGGTCCTTAAATTGATTCCAAAAATATTAGGTTACCTATGCCCCCTCCTTAGGTCTGGAGGAGAATCTATTGCATATGCACATGTATAGTTTGTGTAAAGGGACAAATAAATACTTTTTATGGCATAACTTTAAAAATAAAACCATTATCCTGAATCCCCAGAAAATAAGAAAAACACTAAAATGGATTAGTGCAAAACTAGCCTACATTAGGATAAATAATTTTTTTTTGTTGTGGAAACACTAGGAATTATAGCTAAATACCAACTGAAACTGAATTAATCAAAAATTTAGTTAATAGGTACTTAATTTTGGGCCTGACTCTCTACTAGTCCTCAATGGTGTCGCCAAGTTGTCATAACGTGGTCAGGACATAAATTCCATATGCCCTAAACTTAGAAGGTGAATGAATCCCCTAGTTTTTTATTTTGTCTTTTTCATCCATTTTGTGGACCGAGTTTTCGAGGTTAAATGCTCACTTGACTTAACTCTAAATAGTCATTACAAAATGACCATTTGATTTAGAGTCGCCACCAATCTATTTTGGCAAGGTGCAATTCGTCATCTATCAAAATTCATATTTTAAGGGTTATGAAACCCATGACAACAAACTCCAAGTTCTATGTTCATGCTAGAGATCGCATGAAATGGTTGAAGAGTTAGTTACAATCATGAATAAAGATTGATCCCTCTCATGATATTGAAAGATTGGTACTTTTTAATTATATATTAATTTAAAACTTGATTTTTATTTAGTTTTGATATCCGATATTTTACAATAATTTTCTTATTTCAAAATTTTTCCTAAGCTAATTTTTTTAAGAAAAACTAGGTTTTTAATATTTTTGAAATCAAAATATCTTTCACACCCTACTAAAGGATCGAAAAATGCAAAGGTTTTATTTTTGCTAAATTCAAAAAATTATAATTTTAATCATTTTTAAAGAAGGTATATCTTTATTTAAATAATTAATTAGGCAACTTCCATATGCTAGAAGCGCATTTATAGACTATTTAATTCAAGGATATTGCTTCAATTTTTTATAAATCTTGGTTTTATAAAAAAAATAAAAACTCATCCTAAGATTTGGTTTTGATGAAAGGTATGAAACTAGCCTTAAAAAATTTGGATTTGGTCAAAGAAACCAAAACATCCCTTAAAATACACCTTCGACATAAAAGTATATCAATGACCTTAAAGGAGGACTCAGTTCTAAGATAAAAGTATATCTTTGACATGAAAATACCCTAGTAAGCCTAAAGGACTCGATAATCTCATGAAATAACTAACATATCCTTAAAGTACATCTTCAATATAAAAATATCCCATGAAACTAAAGGACTCTGTTTTAAAATAAAAGTACTAAAATGCCCCCTAAAATATACCTTTAATGTTAATAACCCTAAAAGACTCGATAGTAACATGAAATGACAATCATAGCTACATGGGCAGCTGATGAGACAAATGAGACCTAAATAACAAAATAGCTAGTAGGCCTTTAAACTTTCAAATTTGTACTTTGACCTTAAAATGGTTTAAAATGCCTAAAATGATCCAAAGGTATCCAAACTTCTTTATGGATAATTTAATGTGAAATGACCTAATTAGTCCCTAAAATTCAAAGAAATTACAAAAGGCCATTAAATTTTCCAATTTATAAAATGATACCTAAATAAATAAAATGCTTGAAATGGTCTTTAAATAAAATCAAAATGCATGAAAAATATTTCTAATATGCCATAAAGTTTTCAATCGAGCATGGAAGGCCTTAAGAAATTTTTTTTTTCAATTTGGTCCCTAAGTTTTATAAAATTACTAAATGCACAAAAAAAAAAAGTCTATTTCTTGGCTTTACTTATTTGACTTAGGCATGTAAATGCCCTTAAAAAAGTTTTAAAAAAATTTTAAAAATTAAAAAATATTCCCTAGGGGTTTCACCGAGCTAGGAAATACCCTTGAATGGCTTAAAAAAATATGAAGATTGCATTTGAATCTTATAGTTTTACCCAAGCCAAGGACCACCCTTAAATAAGTTTGAAATCATTAGAAAAATTGTGAAATGGCCCTACAATTTTTGCCTTGAACTAGCCCTTATATGGCCTAAAAATTAAAAGAAAATTTGCATTTTAACCTTAAAAAATTTTAATTTTTCATAAAATAACCCCTAAGAATTTTCACCTTTCATGAAACTAAACCTAAATGCATATTAACATTATCCTATGGTACTACCAATCCATTGGTGTAAGCCTTGCAAGCTAAGGCATTATCATTTAGTGATTTCATGTAATCAAACAGTGTATCTAATCAGAGTTATAGAGGTATTTCTTTATCCGTAAGGTGTAATTGTATAATTGTTATAAATATCTTATGTAGATAAAGCTTATGAAGCATATTGGCTTTACAAGGGAATTGTAAAATGTTACAATTATGAGATCCCTATGCATCAAAGCTATGCTTTTAAAAACACTTATGGTCATTGTATTGTCGAGACAAAGCATTGATAATGCACAAAGACTAGCATATGTAAGTGTCCATGCATAGGATGAATGCAAGTGATTTCATAATTTGAGGTATAGAGATACTTAAAGACATCATATGGGTACTTGTCATGGTAACAAGTTCACTGAATTGACTCCCTATAAGAGTTCATTTGGTATTTCACTCAAGTGTCTATGTAAATACTCTCATACATTAGTAATGTAAGTGATCCTTAGACTTTTAACACTAGGTCATCTCGTATGAAAAGTGTCATCCTTTGATTCCACCACGAATAAGTCCATAATAAATGGATACTTATGGGGTATGGCATGAATCATATGGTAGGTGAATGAGTGGTCTAGAAAGGATTCATCACCCAATTGATCTAATAAGACATATCTTACATGTACTTGGCCAGTGTTGACTCAAAGTCCTTCGCCAATGTAATATTGATTATGGAGTTAGAGCATAAGCATTGCATATTAATATGGAATGAGCTAAAAGTAGACGTCAAACTATGCTCTTGGTAATTATGGGATATATGATGAAAGGATATTTATTACATTGAGATATTAAACACTAAAGGGCTTGTTAAAACCATTAGACACTCCCCACATGTTAAGTGGCCATGATGCATTGCTAATTGCCAATCTTGGTCGGTAAATATAATATCTTCTTGATTGGGCTATTTTGGCCTAATGGGTCACACACATAATAGTAATTAGTAGAAATTAAGTTAAGACTAGGCTTATATGTCAATACAAGTAATGGTTACTTAGGCCCAATTTGAATAAGTTCACATAGGCTATTAGTAAAATTATAGTTTTTCAAAAATGAAAATTTTAACCCTAGGCTGTATAAGCTTATGATTGTCATTCCATATGCATAAGATCGCACTCAAAAATTTTGCTAAGAAGACCCCAAAAAAAGACTTGGCAATATCCTTCCCATAACTCTGTTGGATATTGCATAATCTCCATGAGAATAAAAATACAATTGGTTTTCTTCTTCGTTTGAATATTGAATCAAGATCTTCTTCTGCCAAGGGAAGATTTATTGAAATCTAAGCTACTATCACGACTCCTAGAGATGAAGTTTCATCCTTATAAAATGTTTTCTATGTCACTTGTGTGGATAACCGTTAGAGGCTGAATGTTTAGATAGCTTTGGTTTATTACAACCAAGCTCATTATTTCTTGTAACTGGATCATGGATTTGCTAAAAGACTTTTCAAGATTAAGATATGTTTGAATCTTTAATAGTTCATTAGGTTTCTTGTTTTAAAAGATTAATCAAGATCTTGCAAGGTGATCATGTTTAGGGAGTCACGGATTAGTTTTTTTTTGGTTCTATTCTTTATGAATTAATTAAAAAAATTGCAATCTAATTACCTGCTACCCCATGACTTTTAACACAATCTCAACATACAACAAATGTTATCAAAATCCCAACATTTATAGTTAAATGAAACCATAAATCAAGTGTACAAAAAGTTCAACATAAATAAGTTATGCATGAGACATGAAATCTATCAACACTAAAATTTGTTTTAGCATATATGAACATGATTTAGGGCACTTAATCTTGGAAATGAAGATTTTAGTGAAATTTAAGGAAAAAAAGGAATGGTTAGGGTTCGAAGTTTAGCTTTAAATGCATGAAATATGTCCAAGCTTAAGCTTTTAAATCATGGAATTACTGTCAAGAATTAAAGGTAATGAAAATGAAATGAAGAAAAATAGAAAATGAAATTAAAAAATGAATTTGATCCATATCTAATTTAATTAAGAAAAACAATTTTCTTAAATGATTAACATTTATTCTAATCATATTAAAAGAAATCCTATTCAAAATAGATTTAATCATTTAAATTAAATATAATTTTCAATTAGTTAAACTTCTTGACTTCTAATTCCATGCTTATAATATTATCCAATTTATATCTAAAAAGTTTAAGAAAAATAATATAATTGGGTAATTAGCTGTTTGATGATATGTGAAAGTTTTAATTAGAATTAACCTTTTAGGGAGGAGTATTGCACTAACCGTGCTAACTTTTAGCATTCATAATTAATTAATTAATTTAATCTACTCATATATTATATTTAAATCTCGAGAAAAATAAAATTGGAAGAGTCCTTCTCTAGGTAGGACTATGTTGGCATAATCTTGGATGAATCCTAGTTTAACTAGGACTTTATTCCATGCATAGCTATCATAGCCATCCTATTCTAATTCAAACACCATTGTCTTCTTCCCATAAAATCTGTAAAAATACAGCAAATTTATATCAACTCCTTGCTGCCATTGATGCTACACCAAGGTCCAAGAAAGAAGGCATTACGTCAGAAGCTTTAAGCACACCTACTGTGCCTTTTTTAGCCTGGAGTTGAAACGTCTTCAACTCTGATTTTAACCTGATTTTCTGGCAAGTATTATGAACTTTTCATGACAACATCAAATACCTAAATGGAGCCAACATAGCACTAGGCAACACCAAATTGTTAACCGATAACTACAATATCAATTTAATCAATAGGATCATATTTTAACAAATTAAAATTGAATAATAAACATGAATAGCTTGTTGGAAATTAAAAAGAAAAAAGAAGAAATTTTTTTTGATTTTTAAATTCAAGAACAGATAAAGATAGCATCAAAACAACAAAATCTTTAATTGGTAATAGCTAAAACACCAGATTAATCAAATCAATGAAAGGAAGATCATGATACCAAGTGTAGGAAATCTTAGGGTAGCAAGTAATTATATTACAAAAATTTGTAGACTAATTTATAAGCTTGGTAGTGGAAACATAACAATAATGATAATATGAGACTTTCTAAACATGATCAACTTGCAAGATCTTAATTAATCTTTTAGATTAAGAAACATAAAAAACTATTTAAGATTCAAGCATAATTCAATTTTAAGAAGTTTTCTAGCAATTTCGTTACCTAATTACATGAAAAATTGAGCCCCATTGTCATAAACCAAAGTTGTCTAAGTGTCTAGCCTCTAACGGTTATCCATACAGGTGTCTTAAAAAGCTTTCTGTAAGGAAGAAACTTTATTGTTTGGAGCCATGCTAGCAGCTTAGGATTCAATAAACCTTCCTTTGCACTTAGAAAACCTTGATTCAATAATCAAGACAAAGAAAAAAAACTAATTTTCCTCTTATTGTAAAGGAATTGGCACAATCTTTCATAAAAATTCTAGAAGAATGTCTCCTAAACCTATTTTGGTCTCCTTTAGCCAAATTCAAAGCTTCCAACCAGCTATAAGGGATGACAAACGTGGTATATATAGTTTAAGGTTTAAAATTTTAATTTTTGAGAAATTACAATGTACCTTTGCCCTATTTGAACTTATTCAAATTAGGCTTAAATAACCATTACCTGTATTAGACATATAAGCCCAATTTCAATTTAATTTCTACTAATGACCCTTATGTGTGTGATCTATTAGGCTCCTATCATACTAGAAATAAATATAAAATAGCTTGATAAAGAATATTTTATATATAGACTAAGATTTGTATCTAGCAATATGTCTTGGTAACCCAACATGCAAGGAGTGTTAATATGGTTTAGTGTTATAAATATCTTTTCGTTATATATCCTAAAATTAGCAAGAGCATGGTTTAGTGTCTACTCTTAGACCAATCTAAATTAGTATGCAACCCTTATGTGAGAACTCCATAATCAATACTACATTGGCGAAGGACCTAAGTTAACACAAGCTAGGTACATGTAAGATATGTCCTCTTATATAACTTAGGGTGATGAATCCTCTTTAGACCATTCATTCACCTACCATATGATTCATGCCATACCCAAAACCACCTTACCATAAACATTCATCTATTATGGACCCATTTGTGATGGAATCAAAGCATGACACTTTTTATATGAAAGAACTGATAAGTCTAAGGATCACTCACACTACTAACATATAAGAGTATTTTCATAAACACTTGAGTGAAATACCAAATGGAACTCTCATAGTCGATCAAGTTTAGTGAACTTGTTACTATAACAAGCACCTATATGATGTCCGCAACTATCCTTATACTTTAACTTATGAGATTAATTGTATCCATCCTATGCATCAAGGCTTAAATATGTTAGTCTTTTTGCATTGTCACTACCCTGTACTGACAACATAATGAACAAAAATGTTTTAGAAACATGGCTTTAATGCATAAGGGTCTCACAATTTGAACTATTTAATATTCCTTGCAAGGCCAATGTGTTTCATGGGTTTTATCTACATAAGTTTTTTGTAGCAATTATACAGTTACACCTTATGGATAAAGAAATGCCATTATAACATTAATTAAAATATAATGTTTAATTGCATGAAATCACTAAATGTTGATGCTTTACAAGCCTCAATGATCAGTTTATCAGGCCTAAACTAACAATATCGATAAAATGGCTTGTGTATCAAAACACAACCTTTTTTATCAATACAGCATGTGAAATTTGAATTTTTGGTGATGCGAAAGCCTTTTATTGACACTTAAAAGCCATTTATTGATACCTATTCATGTAAATATGGGTTTTACGCACTTTTGGCTCTTCAAACATCTTACCATGGTTAGGAATGATAAGGGATTGATTCGTGCTTACTTAAATAAGCTTGATGACATCTCAACTAGTGACCTTTGATGCCTTGAATATTAGCATGGATGAAATATGGCGTCTATAGCTACCTATCTTTGGTCATTGCTGATTATCAAAAACAGGACAAAGATAAATAAAACTATGTTGTCTGATGCAAGATAATACTTTTTGAGTACCTACAAAAATTAGATTTAATTAATGTTTCACCATAATGGGTATGAACTATTAGCAGTGATTCTAATGAAAGTCTAATGTCTATTTTTGTAAGGTTTCACCTCTGTACTACGCTTTTGGATTTTCTAGGCTTTGACTTCCTAGACAACATTAGGTGGTATAGATTTTGACTTGGTAGGTGCCTAGCTTTTTATGGACAAGCTTACATAGTGTCGAACCCTTAGTAGATGGGCATGATTAGTGCCTAACTCTTTATGGAGAAACTCGATTAGTTCCCAACTTTTTATGACAAACTTGATTGGTGCCCCCTTTCCTATAGATAGAATCAATTGATGCCTAGCACTTTGTAAAGACTCAACTAGTGTCTAACTCTTTGTGTATGAAATCGATTGGTGCTTAGCTCTTTGTTATAAACTCAATTGGCATCAGCTTTTTCTAGATTGACTTAACATGTACCTAGCTCTTTATGGATAAACTTAATAGGTGTCTAAATCTTTATAGACTTATTCGATAGGTGTCTGGATTTTTTGGATAGACTCAATTAGAGTCAACCTCTTTATGGACTAAAGGGGAATAAACATCTAGCTCTTTATGGACTAAAGGGAACAAGCATCTAGATATTTGTGGATTGAAAAAGATAGGCATCTAGCTCTCTAAGGAATAAAAAAATAGGCATCTAGCTCTTTGTGGACTAAAAAAGATAGGTGTCTAGCTTTTCATGGCTAGAAAGGATATGAGTTCAGCTACCTTACCCAGATGGCTTTTTAATTTATGAGCTTATGAGGTCAGGAATTCTTACTTGAAGCTTTCAAGGATTTTCAAAAGGGAAAATTTGTACCTAGGATTCTTTGCTAATTTGACTTTTAAGGTTAAGAGTTCATACCTAAAAAAATGTTAATTATTGCATGAATGGTGCATGGTGATGCAAATGCATGCTTGAGTAATGCAAACGTGATGATTTAGCAGTTTAATTTAGTAATTTGTTACAGCATATTAAGTTACTTGCTCATTTAAGAATTTAATCAAGTGTCCCTTTATCCTAGGTTTTACCAATCTTGCTCTTGATTTTTAAGGCTTTTAACATTCAAAGTTGTTTTTAAAGGGTATAGACAGCCCATAATTATGAAAAAAGGTTTTTAAGCTTGGTTAGCTCATGTTGAATTCTTCCATTGGTTAGGTTTGCTAGTGAGCTTGGTGGACTTGTCCTTTCGATTTGGTTTTAAGGGTTGCTTTAGATAGTTACAGTAGAGTAATTGGTGCTTTTGGGTACTAATGAAAAAGGTCAAAATGGGGTCATATTTTTGCTAAGGTTTATTTGGAGAAAGTGTTTTGAATATGTTTTCAAAAAAAAAAAAAGGTCTAAAGGTAAAACTAACTATGGTTTTGAGTTTTGTTTATAGCCTTAGGGCCTAAAAAGATTTTGTTATAAATCTTCATCTTTTTCAAAGTAATACTATAAAATCCTATTATTAGTTTTGCTAATTATCAAGCATTATCAATTAAATGATAAATATGACACATCATGGGATGCAGATGTTACAAAGATGAATTGAAAGAGAATCAAGCAATAATATTTCATTAAAAAAAGAAAGCGTACAACTCATAAAAAAACTTTTAAGATAAGAGTTAGGAATAACATTTTTTGGTAGTTGGTGCCCCTGTTGCCAAACACATGAATTTTCCACTAAGTGCTTTTAGAGAGTTTTTTTAAGTAGTCAATCCTTTTAATGTTGGTTGACCTTTAATGAAGCCCATCGATTGCCCTATGATGTGATGGTTACCCCGACTTTAGGTAAACATCAACTTTTTCCCATGTTCGACTGGAAATAAAGTTTTGTAAGCTAGGTTAGAGTATGCCCAATGGATCAGATCATAATATAGTGTTTTGATCATGGTACATCAAGTTGGTGCTGGTCTAGGCTGATGATAATTTAGATTTGGTTAGGTCTGGGTAAGGGTAAACTTTAGTGGTACAAGTACTGACAAGTTTGACAGGTTATGTTTGACTTCATAAAAATTTTTTTGGCACTTTTCGTTCCATTCTTCAAGGTTCTACTTTCAAAGTAATTAAAAGATCAAATCATATTTATTTGTTAACTAAGATATAAATCCAGCTATGTAGTTTAGCCTTCCTAGAAAACACTTCACTTCCTTTTAGGTATAGGGCAGGGACATATTTTGAATAGCCTTAACCTTGTTGGGTTTAAACTTTATCTTTCTTTCACTTACAATAAAAGCTTGTCAGATGTGACACATAAGGTGCATTTAGTAAGTTTAGTTTGAGCAACTATTTGCATAACTGTTTGAAGAATTTATGTAGATTGGCAACGTGTTCACATTTTTTTGAAGACTTGGCGATCAAATCATTGACATAGACCTTTATCTCTTTATGCATAAGGTCAAGGAACAGTATCACTATCTAATAGGCTGCCCTGATGTTCTTAAGTCTAAAAGACATAACCTTACCTTAAACAGTACCCTACGTGGTCATGAAAATGGTTTTCTCTATGTCTTCAAGTGTTCTTTTAATTTGATTATAACCTAAAAATCTATCTATGAAGGAAAATAGTGAATTCTTGGTGGTGTTGTCCATAGAGTTTTGATGTGAGATAGAAAAAAGTTATCTTTAGGGTTGGCTTAGTTTAATCCCTGTAGTTTACACATATTTGCATTTTGCCATCCTTTTCAAAACCTGAAACTATATTGGCTACCCATTCAGGATACTTAGCTACTTTGAAAAATCCTACTTCAAATTGTTTTTTCACTTTTTCTTTGATCTTAAAAAGCATTTCTAGTTTTATTCTCTTACGTTTTTGTTGTATGGGTTTGCATTCGAGTTTGAAGGGAATTTTATGACCATTATGTCAGTATCCAATCCTGATATGTCTTAGTAAAACCAAGCAAACACATCCCAATATTCTTAGAAAAGGTATAACAGTTCAATTTAGGTAGAAGGGTGTACAAAGGTTTTGATCTTGATTTCTTTTTTTCTTCCTTTGTTTCAAGATTTATTACCTTATAGGCTCTTCATGGGGTATAATTTTTTTCTTCTTGTTCAATTAACCTCAACAGATCTAATAACATAGGGTTTCCCTTAAAATTCCTCTTACTCTTAACCTTGCCAACACAGATTGATTGCTTAAAATTGATTTTTGAAATCTTAGTATAAATATTCACGTCACTTTTATCTAGGTGAATGACAATATGGAAAAAGAACAATATAGGCAAAAAATATGTATCAAAAAGTTTAAGAGTTGGCAAGAAAAATGAGATTAGACACAGAAGACGAAATGCATAATGCTTAGTCATTTTTATTAATAATACTTAATAAAAAGATGCCCATGTAGAGGATCCTACAATGCTATTGGGTTTATTTTTATTAATAATACTTAATAAAAAGATGCCCATGTAGAGGATCCTACAATGCTATTGGGTTTATTTTTATTAATAATACTTAATAAAAAGATGCCCATGTAGAGGATCCTACAATGCTATTGGGTCGAAGCATGTAGGTTTACTAGAATCTCGATTTCAGTCCAAGCACTCAAAACAAATCCTAGAGGGCATAGACTAGTTTCACTATTCATTACTTACATATTTAACTCATTAATCACATTGATAAAGAATTCTCTAAATGCCTTATTCAAAATTCATCACATGGTCGGCTTGATACCTTCATTTTAATTGAAATTAATATGTCGTCTTGGATAGAAGTTTCCCATAGTGATGAAAATGTCCCAAGTCTTGACTTAATAGATGAGCCACCTATTTATTAAGGTTTTCTAAGCTTGCCTTCTTTCCTACTATGCATTTGGCTAAAACCTTAAACCTCTCTTATCAATTTGGTTAACAACTTTTAGAGCTGTAGTAATTCTATAGAGGAACTTCCCGATCTTTTTCTAGCTCGAGCACCCTTGCCAATGGCCAACTTCAGACCTATATAAGTGTCCCCTAAGAAATGAGGCTTAACCACTGGGAAGCCTTTTTTAAACATGCTTGCTAATTGAGTTAAGGATGTGTGAAAGTCAATTCTATATTAATTTATCATTCTTTAGACCATTCCATGAAACACTTTTTACGTTTAAAAGAATGGCCTTGAATAGCATGGAAGTATAAAAATTAGTTGATTTCCTGTGTGACCTTTTAACCTTATTAATCAACTCTATTTGCACCAAAATTTGCCAAACTTGACTTATCAGTGTCCTAACTTTTTTTATTTTCTTTAAAATCTCATAGTCATATTCAATCATCCTTTTTTGTTTATCTTTGGAGGCAGTCTTTTGAGTTAATCACTTCTCATTGCATCATCAATTATTACACACAATATGACTACATCTATAAAGTTTTTCATAATGTTTCGTACCACTTTCTCAAAGTATGAAGTTCATAAAGTGCTGATAAGCATGACGATCATTTTATATTCAACAAGGAATGAATTTGGACAATTTTCTCTACCTATCTCTAACCATATTGCCTAAAGCTTTTATCTATCTTCTTTTTATACTTATGAGAGAAAGACAATTAGAAACACCATTAAATATTGGCTGAACAAGAGTGGCTCTATCATCTGGCTAATTAGTGAACAAGACTTATGGCCTTCTAAGACCATGAAGAGGGCCCTACCCATCTTTATCTATAGCATTGATTAATATTCTCATGTCTTCATCTCGTTCTTCATAAAATCCAATTTTTAAGTGATCTATCATCCCTTAAATAATCTCTAGGAAATTTGAGTAGTGTTGAAAGATGTGCTTTCGTCTATAGTGGTAGCAAGAGGGTTTAACAATTTTTCTATTTTGGCTTTTGATTTCTGATACTATGCCGGCTTTTATAAAAACTTGCATACTTTGCTTATTAATGTTTTAACTTCTATAACATTTTCCTTCTCCCCATAAGTTTTTTTGTGAAGTATTGCATTCAGCTATAGTCTAAAGCTTTGCTCAACATTAATCATGCCCTTTTTTAGTAGGTTTCATACTTTTCTCTTAAACAAATGTAGATTTCAATGGAATAGCCTTAGACCCTCGAAATAGGCATTTTTGTCATACCACTTGGGCTACAAAAGTGATCATAGATTTATAAACACTAGGACCACCAATTGGCCTGCTAATAATCGAGAAAAATCTTTTTGTAGAAGCATGGGAGCAGATTAAAATGTTACTTTTACTGGGAGCTAATTGGTTGTTAGTGGCTTTAGCATTATTTGTGTTTTGAGGTTGAGCACCCTGAGTGGTGTTCAAAAAAGGTTTAATGTAAAGCTTATTATTACGTTAAATCTCACAAAGTAGAGCAGCTATGGCATTGGTCTAAGGATTAAAGCTCCGATAAGCCATGTTAGGGAAGTACATGCTTTATGCTGGATACGAACTCAAAATGTATAGCTAGATTTTTGCTGACAATATTCACTTCTTTCTCTCTACCCTTAGCTATAGTATTTTTGTTCAAGCTAGATGAATCTCTTTTGGATATCTTACCACTTTTTATGGCATTATCAATCATCTCACTTGATATAACCATGTCAGCAAAGCTTTTTATTGCATTCCCTACTAGTTGCTCATAGTATAGAGCTCATAGAGTGCTGGCAAACATATCCATCATTTCTTTCTCATTCGAGGAGGTTGAACTAGAACAAATTCCTCTCTCTATCTTTAGGCATACCACTTGGCTTTTTTTCTATTGGTTTGATTTCTTATCGAGGGCAGCAAGCTTTACTTCCTACTCAGTTAATGACTTACTAACACATCAGTACTTGTTTGCTCTTTAGAGTGCCATAAAGTCCTTCTATAAACTTTCAAGATTCTTCTTGACGCATTTCTTTCTTTGACAATGCAATTTACCTGGCCATCCTAAAGGTAAGGTTTGTTTCTAATTAACTCTTTTATTCCTTTAAATGGGTGATTTTTATGGTAAAAGCTATTTTTTCTTGTTTGAACACTTGAGTAATTCGATCTTAGAAGGAGACTTGTCAACCGGGACTTAGGTTATCCTAACATTGGTAGTGACATGGTGTTGTTGATGTGGCAAATCCTCTACTCATCATATGTTAGAGTCACATTTCCCTTCTTTAGCATCTCTCCAAGTAATGAATATCCCTTCAAAATACGGAAGGTTACCTAAACTATTAACCTATAATTAACTTCTCTAAATTCGAAGTCCTAATATTCAAGGTATTGAAAAAATGGGATAAATCACTAGCATTAAAACTATCACAAAACTAGGAAAGGTGTATAACTTGTTTTTCCCCATCACAAGTGACACATAGCTATAATCTCTGCATCTGTATATGATCCACTAAAGGAAGTTCTATGAAGCCTTCCATGTAATCTCTTTTGCTTTCAGGTTTTGAATTTTTTTCAATCTACTATTCCTCGAACTTGTCTTAAGGCCGTTCATTTTCAAGGACCTTAGAGATGAAGCTAAAGTTAGGAAAGAAATTAAGCAACATTATCTTCTTTTTTATATGAAAGATGGTTAACGAACCAAATATGAAGAAGTGGGGCATATCAGATGAATTGACCCATCCAATGTTCTTACAAAAGCTTAGGGCTTGAATGGTTTCAATAATAATGGGCATGTGTGTCGCAATGTACCCCGACCTTAAAATATTTTCCTGACTTGGAAAATGTCTTCTTGACTGAGACTATTCTTTGGCGATGTGATGAGAACCAGAATGTACAGATTCTTGACCTATTATACAGTAAGGGGGACCATAAGATGAATCACTTATCTTATTGGTCTCGTATGACGATCACTAAATGGCCAACGCTTGGAGTTGACACTGATCATTTCGGGCTAGGCATGATCAGATACCTATTGAAACCTATGTTTTGGGTTATGAAAACTCAAAACATCGATCCCATGGTCCATGTAATGCAAAGATTCGTCATTTGGGTTCGGTAGTTATTTACGTGAGATGAGGTATGAACCTCTTCGCGACGCCCGAAATTAGTACCTTACTAGCTATGTCTTATCTCGATTTCAATTCTTCCGATCTTACATGTCGCTATTTCAATATAACCCTCTTCTAATGCATGAACTTTATAAAAATAATCCAAGTTTTGATGAAAAAGATTTAATCTCATATACGCCCCGGAGAGATAGGGAATATAGAGATTTTTTATGAAAATAATCTCTAGATTTTACTTTGAAAATGGAATGTTCCACTTCGGGCACTGGAGAGATACCTATGAGGAACATTACCTTTAATTTCATTTGGAAACATTTTGAAAACATGAATGCACAAAATCATCACAAAGAAATCATGTTAGTAAAGATAATAAATGAAATAACATAATATGGATCATTTAATGCAATGATAAAGAAAATGGGTGGACTATGGGAATTTATCTCACTATTGGCATCGATTATCTAGGAATAACCGAATCGATCATTTTCAAGATGTATCTAGATTTCTTGATTAAACGAGATTTGTTTGACATATTCATGGAAATATGGGAAGGAGTTAATTATAATTGAAAGACAGGGTTGGAGTATCCTCGTGGATGACAAATAATTTTAACAAAGGAAGATTTTAAAACTTAACAATTTTAAGAAGCGGGGTTGGAGTATCCCATCAAAAGGTTGGGATTGGAGTATCTCCATAGGTGACATAACTTCATGATTTAGAAAGTGGGCAAGCATTAGACAATTTTTGGCAAAAAGATTTATTGTGAACGAGGATGATAAAGATGTAAAATATGTTTGTGCCTTGATGTGAGCTTGTGGGATTGTTAAGGTATGCTCTCGAGTCTGATCGGGATGACATCGAGACATTTGAATGTCTCGCGACAAAATTTAGGAAAACAACTCAATTTTGACCAAAATCAAAAATAAAGGACAGC